>JAUZSX010262630.1:1000-15039 GCA_034780655.1 Idiosepius hallami
TAATGAATTTCATTAACAACAAACACTTCTCGCTGCCAGTTAATTTAAGTTGCTAGAATCTTTCAAAATAAAATAACCCTTCGGGTTTTGATGGATTTACATTTTGACATACGCGGATTTGACTTTACGACGCTTAAATTTTTATCACTTTTTAACGCTTAAGACCCTAATGGGCCGATATATCGGCCCTGACAATACAATGCAAAAGGAGACACACCAATGTTTTGGGTTTAATATGTTGCTCTAATTTAACGACTCTAGGTGACTACTTGGTAATTTTGGCAAGTTAGGATCGAAAGGGTTAAAAACCGGCATTTGAAAAAAAAAAAAAAAAAAAAAAAAAGGTAATTTTTCGTTTTAACTTGGTTTGTAAACACTTTGATCTTTGCTCAGCTCAGCATGTTATTTTTTAAATTTTATTGAATTAATATTAAATATAATGATAAGTGGAATATATCATATATTTAGCGATTTATGGGGGGGGGATTTAAAGGGTTAATTTCGAGTTCCTTGGAAATTCGGGTTACTTCTCGCCCGCGTTGGAACAGATCTCGTTTTTAACTCTGAGGGGGCGGGGTTCCCCTCGGGTTAAGATGAATGGTAAAATTATGACCAAGTACGTTTTAATTTCATCCAATTCGCTTCCGTTTATTTTTTTTTTTTACTCTGATAATTACTATGGCCTTAAAACAACTGAGAAGGAATTACCCCCAAATAGTTCCTGTTTCTGTATGAGTCACATGCCTGTCACTTGCAATGAATACAATGTTATAGTTTATTTTCTTTATTGGCCGACCTCTGCCATCACTGCCTACATTCTTTGCACCGTTGAGACTGCTCACTAACATGCAAACGTCACTCAACCCTTTTTGTTTTCGATAACAGCTGAATGAATAGGCCTCTGTGACAACGGGCTTTTACTGTCAACCAAGGGCCCTAGCCCTAATGAGGATTCCTACTGACACGTAATTGCTATCAGGCATCCTGTTACCCAACTTTTGTTAAAGACCAAGATTTTTGTTAAAAAAACATTTAAATAAAGCATGCAAATTCATAAAAACAAACTTAACCCTTTCAACCCTATGGGGCCGGATATATCAGCCCTAGAAAACAAAGGCAAAAAAAGACATACTGACATTTCGATTCCTATTATGGTTCTTTAATAGAACAGCTTTCAGTGATTACTTGATAATATTGCTAACTCAGGGTCCAAAGGTGGAAGTTTAAACATTGTTGTGTGTTTTTTGCCTTCTTTATGCCATATGTCGCCAGGGCTGATATATCGTTTCTGTAGGGTTTAAAGGGTTAAAAAATACAATTGAGGTTGAATCAAAATGTTATAAAATCATCTTTAAATTATTTTAGTAATTAAAAATGAAAATTTTTATTTATTGTGAAATTCTGCCATGAATAAATAAACTTAAATACTTCAGAAATTAGGTTTTTTTGTTTGTTTATTTTTTTTTTTTTAAATTAAAACATTGTCTTTATTTTCATATTTTAAATAAAAAAAAATCTTATTTCAATTTAAAATAAAAAAAATTGAATTTGGATTTTATTTCAGCAAGTAACATCCAAAATATCTTTTTTTTTTGTAAAGTCATTTTTATTTTAAACTTTTAACCAGTGTTTACAAACACCAAGTGCAGCAGCAAATGTTTGCAACATTGGTTGGGTCCCACGTGCTTTCAATTGAAGTGTGCCTGCCTCAGCCTCAAATCCTTCCCCGAGTAAATCTTCAGAGATGACATCAATATCTAAATAATCAGGTATTAAAGAGTCTCGAAATTCCTCTTGTTGATCCATAATAAAATTCACCAAAGGTTCATAATAACAGCTACCAACAATAACAGCTAAAAGTTGGTTCCTTAAGATAAGCCAATATAATTCTGTGTCCAAACAAGCCTGAAATTACAAAAAAAATTAATTCCTATTTTTCAAATATAAAAAATGAATTTTTTACTAAAAACTAAAAATAGTCACAAAAAAAATTAAATTAAAATTAAAAATAAATTAAAGAAAATTAATTCCTATTTTTCAAATATAAAAAATAAATTTTTTACTAAAAACTAAAAATAGTCACAAAAAAAAAAAAAACTGGAAAAAAGAAAACAAAAGGGGGGTGTTAATTATTAAAGATAGATTTGAGTCATCATCTGACATTGTTGTTGTTCTTCACTGTTTTTCAGCCAACTTTATCCTTGTCAGATGTTCAGCCATGACACTAGATAAGAATCTGGAGTCTTGTAACCCTATTCTGGGCAACCACTGGCTTCCTTAGTTGTTTGTCTCTTGCACAATGTTTTGACTTATTAAACCTTTGGCCTGCTTGGGTAGGAATTAAAACCCGCTAGCTTCTGGGAGTGTAATGTTTGTTAACATTGAATGTTTAAAGCAGTGATCCCCAATCAACATAATTACTGGTGGTGTGCCATGATGTGGTCATCATTTTTTTTTTAACAAAGAGGGAATTAGTAGCAACAAGAGATCAAAGATAAGCCTGCATTTTACAAAAGAAATACCTTCCTCAAAATCTATTGTAAAGAATACTATTTTTTTAAAAATAATAATTATTTTTCAAAAATGGTCTTTTTTGTTTTAATGAAAAAAAAAACACTAAAAAAATACATTTCATATGTTGTAAATGCAATTTGTTAAAAAATGTAAATTGAAAAAAATAATAGTAATTACCTGTTATTATATCTGCAACTTTATAGTAAACTGATCTAATGTAATATGCAGATGTGTTGTAAAAGTTTTGATAAATTAGGAACACTGCCAGAAATATTTTGTTAAAATATCCAAAAATATATCAAGAGTTCCAATCTTTTAAATAATTAATTCTGTGACATCTATTTTGAATAAATCATTTTTGAACATACATATTTTCTTACCTTTTTCTGTTGGTGCAATTGTTTAATAATATCCTTTTGTAAGTCTTTATAAGAAGACATCAAAGCAGTTTTCACAGCTGGGACCATCTCTTTTTTTAACAATAAGTCTTCAACTATATGCACAATACACTAAAAGTAATTAAAATAGATTCAGAGATACAAGAAAAAAAATTAACACAAAAGCAATTATATTTTAAAGCTTTTTGAAAAACAATTATTAAAATGGTTTGAGAATTAAAGGCATCTAATCTATTGATCTTTTTAGGTTGGTTTTGAAAAAAAAAATTCTGCTTATTTTTTGGTTAGCGAAAAATTATATATTTTTAAAATTCATTTTTAAATCTTTACCGTGTGCTTTTTATAATCATGGGAAGTAACTTAACCCCCCAAAAATTACCATAATAAAATTACCATAATAAAAGCTTTACTGACATTTTTTTTCCATTAAAAAAGGTGGGAGGATGTTTTTCCTTAAATTAATATTATGTTTTTAAAAATTTGATCTTTTTATTTTAATGAATAAAAAAAAATTAACATTGAAACTTTGAACAGAAAAATGTTTATTTTAATAGTTGAATTTTGACTAAAGTAATTAAAACCCATTTTTGTCAAAAGAAATTTTTTTTTCTTAAATTCCTCTTAAATTTTTAAATAAAATTTGAAATTTTTATGGTTGAACAAAGAGAATATATACATTTGTTCAGGTCGCAGATTTCAATAAAAGTTACTTATCTAACTTTATTTCTGATTTCTTCCTAACTATAATACTGGGATGTACTAGTTTTTATTATTACAATAGAATTTAACAAAACATTTTTGTTTTTCATAATAAATCAAATAATCAATTGTTACCTCTTTATTTAAAGGTGTTTCTTCTGGAATCTCTTTTAATATTTGACATATTAAAGAAATGCCATCAGAATTCAGAGTTGTGATCAGTTGAACCCAAGGATTTTCATTAGGATTTCTATAAAAAAATTTTTTTTTTTTTAAACAAAAATAAGTCCATATTTGATAGAATATTTTTTTTGTATTTTAATGCTACAATCTTAAAAGCTTTTAAATAACATTTCAGTAAACTTCAACTTTATTTTCAAATTTCTTTAAAGTTAAAAAAAAAAAAAAGAATCTTATAAACCTTATTAGTGACACTTCAGTTATTTTCAAGTTTTCAGATTTCTTTAAAGTTAAAAAAAACATTTAATATTTTTTATTTAAATCCTTGGAATGATGCATGAGGGACTACAGTCTGCAGAGTAAATAAACACAATTTTTATTTGATTAAAAAAAAGACAAGGCTTGTAAAGTCGTGCATTTATTTTACAGTCTGTTGAGATAAGGTTAGGCAATTTGAACATCTATTTTACGGACTTTTGTCCTCATCCTTATTGTTTTTATCTTTACAATCCTTCATTAAAATTATGTTATACAAAATTAAAAAAAAAAACTTAAAAATATTTTAAATTGAAATCTTGTGAATTTTATATATTTACCTTAATTTTAAACTGTCAAGAGGGGGCCATATCTTTAGAAGTTGACACAAGGCCATGTATTGAGTATTAAGGTTGCTAATATGTAATAGACTTTGAAATAATTTCTGGCGACATTCATCTGTTTGGATATCCTTGTTATCAAGCTGCAATAGTGAAGTTAAAAACTATTAATTGTGGCATAAGACATAATTAAAGAAATAAAATACTGCCTTTTTTAACCCAAAATTCAAATATTGATTCTTAAAAATTCAATAATATGTCAAATATTCTTAAAACAAAAATTCATTTCACAAGAGTGTTACAATAAAATTTACATAAAAGATGGTAAAATGTTTTTCTTGAAAATCCAGTAAAGATTTATATTTCATTTAGGTAAAAAGAGTGAAGATAAATCTGAGGAGATTGCTTTTCATAAGAATAAAAATGATTCTCCCAAGTTAAAAAGAAAAATCAAATTATTTGTCATGGTTTATTATTATCAATGCAACACAATTTTTAAAAAATCAATTAAAATAAATAGCTTAATAATAAAAACACACACAGAGATAATGGATATGAAATACTAGTTTATGGTTTGAATAAATTAGATCTAAAACAGGAATATAACATTGAAACCACTGGAGCTAAATTCAGGATACTCTGCAAGTGTTAATATATTACAGAGATACACTTAAACAGAGTATCGCCCCAAAATCCACACCAACAGGATGTCTAAAAAGTTCCTGTGCACTATGGGCATATAGAAATTTAAATAAACTAATAAACAGTAAATTGTATTATAAAACCTTTAGAAAATACATATTTTACAAATAAAAAGTTATATCTATTTATAATACGACAGCTTATCTTAAGGGAAATGCTGGAAATGTCCTCCATTGGCATTAGGGCATTATTTTCTACTGCAATTTGTACCAGAATCTTTCTTTATAACTTTAGATGTTTTTTAATAAATTGTTTTGATAATTTAAAACAAAATTTTACTTGTTGATTTGGCCAAGATTCAGCAACAATTGCACTTGTTCGATAAAAGACAATCAACTCAAGATCTTCTGGCTTTAATATGAAATTCTGGAAAAAAAAAAGGAAAGAAAAAATGATGATATCAAGGATACTAAATACAAAGAGTAACATTTGAATGGATTAAAAATGAAAATAAATAAATTATGTGACACTATACATTCAAATAAACAAATACACATTGGTCATTATTATAAGATATTATAAAACATGAATTTTGTATTCAACAATTTTAAATAGATTATATTTTTTAGATTATGACAAGAATTTCTCATGCCTTCATATCCCGTTTGGTAGAACAACAGACTTTTAAAATAAAAATGATGAAGGCAATCTGAGACTCTGGGGTTCAATTCCTCATGCAGGTCACATATTTTTTTCTTTTAATCTTTAGAAAATCACACATTACTAGGGCTGTGACAAGAATATTTATTTATATAAGCATATTCTTTGCATACAGAATATTCTTTTAACAAAAATCATATTCTTTTTTATAAACAATATGCTTTTAACAAAAATCATATTCTTTTTTAAAAGAAAATGCTTTTAACAAAAATTATATTCTTTTTTAAAAAGAATATTCTTTTAACAAAATTCATATTCTTTTTTAAAAAGAATATGCTTTTAACAAAATTCATATTCTTTAAAAAAAAAAAAAGAAAGAATATTCCCGAGAAATAAAAGCATATTCTTTTTTACAAAGAATATTGCTGCGAAAAAAAGCATATTCTTAAGCATATGCTAAGAGAATATTTCCAGCAAGAGAATATAAAGCATATTTTAAAAAGAAAAGCCCTAGTCATTACATACCATTAAAAAAAGGAGGCAAGATTTTAAGATGATCAAGTGTCTGGATTTTAAGATGATTAAGAGTCTGGATTTCAGTGCAGAAACTGCTTCAAGGTGACTAACAAGCATCTCATGTCTTTGACAAGGTCAACTGGTACACAATCACAGATTTAAGATAAAAATAATAAAAGCTATTTAATGGTCTGTCATTCAATTTCCCATGTGGACTACATGTTTTCATTTTGAATCTTCAGGGCATGACATAATACATACAGAGAAAAATGTCTGGATTTGAGGATGATTGTCTTGATTTGAGGATGACCAATCGGCCAGGTTTTGGGATGACTAAATATCTGTATTAGCTGAGGAGTCCAAGCTTTTAGGGGGATTTAGTGTCCAGATTTGAGGATGATTAAGTGTCTTGATTTGAGGATGACTAATCGGCCAGGTTTTGGGATGACTAAATATCTGTATTAACTGAGGAGTCCAAGCTTTAGGGGGATTTAGTGTCCAGATTTGAGGATGATTAAGTGTCCAGAATTGAGGATGACTAATCGGTCAGGTTTTGGGATGACTAAGTATCTGTATTAGCTGAGGAGTCCAAGCTTTAGGGGGATTCAGTGTTCAGATTTGAGGATGATTAAGAATCTTATTTAAGGGTAGATTACAGTCTTAACAGACTCCAGCCTCTCAGCAGTCCCAATCTTAAAAGCGGAAGAGCACATTATGTAAGCAGTGGTATAGTAAAGGAGGGACAGAGGAGGCGGTCCGTGCCGGCCGGTACATGCAAGGGGACGGCATTTTCAGGGGGTAAAAATTGATAATTTTAATTAAAAAAAAAAAAATAAAAAAATAATAATAGTAAAAAGCTAACAAAAATCTGAAATTTCATAACCAACTCAGGTTTTTTAAGGTTGCAGTATGTTTTATGCTTTCAGCTGCCTAATAAGACTGTTTTTTTAAACTAATTCCTAATATTTTCATTTCTCAAAAAAGACCACGAGTTATGAACAGAAATTTATATCAGCTTCATCTTTAAGGAAATAGTGAAAGAAGAGATTTACCTTCTCTAAACATTTTAATAACTTAAGTCGAGGTTGGATGGATACCGAACTGTCAGAACAGAAGGGAAGAAGCAAACCAAGTAAATTGTCCATTGTCATAAATTTGCCGCTGCTGAAAAAAAAAAATGTAGAAAGAAGAAAGAAGACATAAATAATAGTAAAAATATTGACATGAGGAACATACTGAATTTTAAAAGATTTAGAGCAATCCAAACATGCTCGTGTTCCCAAATGTGGAATATTGTTTTTTAATTCTTGAAGTTGTATGGAATATTGTTTAATTCTATTACAAGTTTAAAACCTTTAAAATATCTCTTTTTCTTGCGATGAGAATCTTAGCTTTTTAGTTGCTGCAAACAAGAATGCACATTATGCAACATGACATACAACTGTGCAAATGATTATTAAATAAAACTTGTCAAAATAAATTCAAATAATTTCAAGAAATTTCAATAAAATCTCTGCAATGTTTTAAGTTTAAATGATAAAAAAACAAACAAACTGTTTTCTGTTTTAAAGATGAAATCATTTCAAATACTTACCTAATATCTTGGTGGTTAAGGATATTATGGATAATACTTTCTACAACATCAATCACATCTGATTTTTTAAAAAGGTCGCCATGTTTACTGGAGTCCCTGCAGGAAAAATAAAAGTCAAGCCATTCTCAAATAAAGTGGGAAAAAAATGTTCTTTTGTGGCAATAACAAAAAAACTCTGTAGTACAAAGGTTGTTTAAAAAATAATGCCTATTTCTTTTATTCTGTCTGAATGAAGATTTTAAATTGCATTGCTGTGATGATTAAGCTTATACATTCATAAGAAGAAAGTTTCATTTTCTCTTTGGAAGCATACTTTGTCACTCACATCTGTGTCGTCCCTCTGAACAAACTCATAAACTACCTGTGCTGACATCAACTGAATTAGCATCGTAAACATTCACCAGTTACTGGTGGATATTGATCAGTTCAATTTTTTTTGGCACAGAGGAATTTAATGACATATGCAAATCCATGACAGGGGGTTGCTTTCTTAGAGTTTCAAAACACTGTCAATATCCGCAGCAAAGAGATAAAACTTTCAGGTCATAAATACAGAAGTTCATTTATCACAACTATGCAATTTGCAATTCCTCTGATTCACTTGGGTGGAATAAAAAATAGGAGGCATTACTTCTGGATTGACACTCTCACATACACACACATATATATAAATATAAATTTCATAAATAATTGAACCATATGAATTACAATTAGAAATTAACATCAATAAATATTTAGGAAATTTGCATATAGAACTACTTTATTCTTTTAGAAATCATCAGTGCAACTCATCAAAATCAAACTTGCAACCTTAATGATTGGAAAGAAAGTCTTTTACAATTACTCTACAAAAACCTTTGTTATTTATCCATTCAATTTAAGATAATCAAGAATGTTTTCCCCATCGTATCTTTTGTTTTTAATTTATTTTCAAAACTACAGTTTATGGACAATGTACATATATTAATGAAATCTAAATTCTGACACACCACATTATATTTAGATAGATAGATAGTAGATATATATACTTACAGGATATAGTCAGTACAACACTCTATTGCTTGTTTTATAGCAGTTGAAAGATTCCAATTTGAAATTGGTTTAATGGAAAGGATATCATTTAATAAATTAATTGGTAAAGCATCCAGGATCAGCTGAATATGAAATTGTTTCATCTAAAATAAATAAAAATTAGAGGAATTTTGGAATTTATTCATTTGTATTCAAAATTCCAAAAAATCATTGAAAACAAAAATTGATTGAAATGAATTTCATTTTACAGAAACTTTTTTATCTTTCAAATCAAACTGAGAACCTACCAGTGTTGTATCTCCTTTTGAAAGATCATACATTTCTGCATATTCTTGCATGCTTTTATCTTCTGAAGAATTCATTTTTTGAATTATAGGGTTTCGAAGTGAGCGTATATGTTGTAAATAAATTTGTAGCTGGTCTTCAGCATTTTTCCATGTTATTTTACAGCTGAAAAAGAAATGATTTACTTCATTAATAATACCATTAAAAAGCGAAAAATAAATTTATTTGAATTTAAAAGAAGGGAGTCATACTAATAATTAAGTAAAAAAATTTGATCCTACAATAAAATAGAAGTACAACTGTTAGTTTAAAAGTAAGATTTTTTAATTGAACTTTGAAAAGTAATATCTTCTTTCTTTGCTTTTTTTATTGTTTTCTAATTCACTTTAATAATTATATAAAGTTTGATATCAATTTTAAAACCAACTTTAGGCAATCTTTACATATCAAATTGGAAGCTGCTATAATAGATTGATTTTAAATATTCTTGGTCTATTTTGTAATTGTGTAAGAAATCACAATAATCTTAATAAACAGAATTCTCAAAAATACTTTACTTAGAGTCATCTTGTTTTTTCTTTTTTCCTTCATCCTGTCGGCAATATTTCAAGGCTCTTTTTACAATATTCTCTCGGCAATTAATAGAAAGCTAAAAAAATACATAAAAAAAAAGACAAATCAATGTAAAAATAAGAAATAAAATTTTTTTTTTAGATGTTCTAAAATAATTCATTGTAACCAAAAGTGATGACAATAATTTTTTAAATTAAATTTTGACATTTGAATATATTAAGATTTTAGTATGGAGAAATAAATTTCCTAACATTTCATTCAATTTTTGAATTAATAATCAAGATTTAGACAGCCTTGGCAGATGCTGATTATTGGGAAAATTTAAATTATGTAAAAGATTATATTTACTTTGTCATACATAAACCAAAGTTAGGCACAAGGCCATTTTTATGTGCTCACTATATCCCTAGGCTTTCAGTGTTAAAAATTGAATCAGGGTTGTCAAATAATGTAAACGATAATCTATTATGTAATAAAACAACTAAAAGAAAACATTGATGGGGTTGCTTTGTTTATGGAATATCAACCTCCCTGAGTTATTTAATGTTGATATGATGCCTGATATTCAACGACATAGAAGTTGTTGGTAAAAAAAGGATAACTTTTATGTACTCTTATATTTGAATATCACTGTTTGAACAAAGACTTTTAGAAGTGTTAATAGCTATGTTAGATGGAAAATTATTGTTTTTAGAAAAAACTATTTCTTTTAAAAAAGTAAATTTAAATTTAATCTCACTTTTTCTCTTGATGTTGGAACAAAAACAATAGATTCTATGAACATGAGTAAATCATCTGGAACCATTTTTTGTGTGAATTCCCAGCAGTCATCATATTGATGTAACCAACGAGACTGAAAAGACAAAGTTTTGTTATAAAATAAAACCAAAGAAAAAAAATCTGTTGTTATGATTTGAACTAAAAATACAAGCGTTTAAGCTTAAAATCTTTAACCGTGTCATCATTATCTGTTAAAATGCAAACAGTTTTTTAAATAAATTTGAAATAACTTTGGTTGCAATGCAAAGAATATAATAGACTTGGATATTCTGGAAATTGGGGGAAGGAATCTTTGAGATAAAAATTCTGAGATGCAATCTTTTCAAATAAAATTACTATTTTCAAACATTATTCCCATAAAGTAAGCAAATGTTTCTTGCAGTTTGTACAGCTGATCTTTTTAATATTTGTATTAAAATTTGTATAAAAGCATGCGGACTTTTAAAGGTACTAAATTGGGATCCATTTTTAAGGGTTTAAATAACTTAATTTTCTACATTTAATAATGTAGGATTACCCTGAAAGATTGAATAATAAATGAAAAATATATTTCATTCAAATCAACAATTATTTGGTCCTTACAAAGATTATAAATTATGTACATTTAGGCAACAAGATAATTTTCTGAACAAAATAATATGTAATAAATATGATCTATGAATGAACTTTAAAAAAAGAATCATACTTACATCACCAGTAAGTTTAGGACGATTGGTTTCGGCATTCCAAAACATTTTTGCTGCCCACATAGCGAAAACAATACCAGGGTGAAAAAATCCTCCTTTCTGAAATTATTCCCATTATAATTCTTTAAAGAATTGAATAAATTTAAAGAAGTTATATTCACACACACACACACACATAAATATACTCACACACTAGTTTAAATTAAATTATAGTTTTACATAAATGATAAATGATTTGACTTGTTCATATTGAAAAATATCCATAAGTTATAATCATTTTTGTAATTTTTAACTACAATCCTAACTTTAAAGTATATGCTTTTTTTTGATCATGTGATTTCTTTTTTTTTTTTATTTGACTTTTTTATCTTTTTTTTTTGTTTTTTTAAGTTCAAAATATTTTTCATTACCAAGTCTAGTCAAATAATTTTATCCAACCATAGTGAGGCTGTTTCATATCTTATAAGATAAAAGTGTTAAAATAAAATGTATAACAGTGCGAATATTTTCCAAATACTTTCTCATTTATAGATAAAATCTTATAAAAACGTCTCGATATAGTAGTGGTCACTAGAAATATATTTAATGACAAACCTGAAAATTAATTGAAAAACAAAAGCAAACAAGTGCTAACCTTATCAGGAATTTTGGATGCCAGTTTCGCAAGTATGTCCACATTATTTTCATTCAGAATGGGATGAATAACATTAAAAAGGGTGTCCTTCCCAGACATCAAAATTTTATAGTCTAAACCTGTGAAAATTTGGGAAAATAAAATTTTCATAATCATTTGCTTAAATAAAAAACTAATAAATAAGATTTAATTAAGGTTTTGAAACTAATAACTAAGATTAAAAAAAAAAATTACAACTAGTTTTTTTCCTAAATTCTTTGTTAATTTAAAATAATTTTTTTAGAATATATTTTTGTTAAATTCACTAGGTTTCAGCCAATTTATCCTTTGACCTTTTTCAGGTTTATCCATAGTCCACGTGATATATACACAAATTATCATGCCTCACCTGAAGAAAATTCAATATTATATATTAAAAATTAAGGATAAATTAAAATTAAAAAAACAACAAAAAAGATGTGTATATCCATTTTTTCAGACTGTTTTCGTTATCTTTATAGTTGTTGCTTTCCCAACATTTTAGCAAATTAGCCATTTAGCTTTCTCCTGATTTGTTTAACAATAAAGATGAGGAGAACAGTCTGAAAAAAATGTGGATGTACAAATTACAAAGCTTTATCTCAAGAATTCCAAAAATACGCAACACTGAGATATTCATTTAAAGAATCTTCAATTGTTGTGATTTGGAAGAAATAATTTATCATTTAATATATTTGTATGTGAAGTTTTTAAGATTTAAGAAGTGCATGAGTTTTTAAAAAATACTTGATAAATGGAGTATGCATTTATTGATCAATATTACTAAAATTACAGTTAACTTCTAGAAAGAATCTTTTAAAAAACACATTTTTTCTTTTTTTGTAAGAGTCAAAATATCAATAATGAAAATATGATTGAATTCACTGTAAAATGTTTGGCTTTTTGAACACTCAATCTATTTTTTTGAGAGTTAATCTAAAAAAAAAAAAAGAGACACACATGAATATTTAAACTAGAAGATAATAGACAAATTACCTGGAGCAACAGGTCTTAACTTTTTTAGCAGTCCCAAATGTACAGATGGTTTTATTTCTTCTTCCCAAGATTGCTCATCTTCGATTTTGATCAGAAGTGAATAATAACAAATAAGATGTGAATGATTGTAACCTTCAATGAAGGGGTACACATAATCATTCATTCGCTGTACAAACTGTTCAGGGCATTCTAATAATACTGTCATGAGATTGGATTCTTCGATACGTTGCATTAATACATTAGCATCAAGTCTGTAGGAAAAAAAACATACTTTATTTTCACATTAAAAAAGACTCTGAGAATATGAGTTTTTTTTTTTTTTTTTTTTAATGATTCAACATTTTAGGAATAAAGAAAAATAGACCAACTTTTATTTCAGATGTAAAAAAATAAAATATCATAATTTAGGAACACATTGTCAGAGAATTAAAAATAAATTGTTTTAATAAAAAAAAAAACCAAAAAAGCAAGGAGACTTTAAAAAGTCACATTAAATAAAAACTGCATCAACAAAAGTATAAAAAAAATTATTTAGTATATACTACTGATTTCCCTTGAACAAAATCAGAGAATATTTTCAATTGTTTTTTGTTATTGTGGTGTTTCGATCATTTGTGCCTGATAAGAAAACAAGTGAAGCATGCATGGCCCCCCATGAGTGCACAGTGAATGGATCATAAAAAAAGATATACATAATGATATTTTGGACGGAAACATTAAATAGACATAAAAAAGGGTGTTTTTAGCCCTCCAAAAGCCCCGGAGGATGCAAACCAGAATTTTGTTATGTTCAGAAATACCGAATTTATATTTGGCATATTTCCCCTCCCCTCACATTTTGGCTAATTTTCAGAAAAATCTAATAGATGGATCAAAAGTTATGGGACAAAAACTAGATATAAAAATATAACTTGTGGCAAAATTTCATAAAAAAGTAATGGACGGCAATTGTCCAGATGGATGGATGCATGCACGCCACTGAAAACAATGGCCCCTCTCCAATAAATCGGGGAACCAATAAATAAATGAAGATTAAAAACTAGTGCACACAAAACAAACATACCCCCCCCCATAAAGAGTGGATGTATACTATATGGGCAGCGACGGTGGAGGATTGGTAAAAGCTTGGGCTCTGGAATCGCACTACGCGAGTTCAAACCCCAGTCAAAACCATTACATTCACTTTAGCTGCCTCGGGCAGATGGGGCTCGTTAACTCGGGAGAGCAACTCATCTA
>JAUZSX010262741.1:0-15038 GCA_034780655.1 Idiosepius hallami
GCAGCAGATCATGATTGCCTCTCTCCTGAAACTGAGTCGCAGAGCAGTGTTCCAGCATGACAATGACCCCAAACACATCTCAAAGATAACCACTGCTTTACTGAAGAGACTAAGGGTAAAGGGGTTAGACTGCCAAACATGTCTCCTGACTCAATAGAACATCTTTGGGGGATCCTAAAGTGGAAGATTGAGGTGTCTAAAGTCTTAAATACCTGCCAGCTCCTTGATGCTGTCATGCAGGAGTGGAAAAACATTCCAGTGGTTACCTATGAAGCTCTGGTAAACTCCATACCCAGGAGAGTAAAGGAAGATTTTGATAATGAGGGTAGTCTCATAAAATATTGATAGTTGACATGTTTTATGTTAATATTAACAACTTTTCCTAAGGGGTCGACTCACTTTTGTTGCCTGGGATTTAGCTTTTAATCGCTATATTTTGACTTATTTTGGAGGAAAAATAAATTAAATCAGTTATATATGCTGCAGACAGGCTACTTTTCATTGTGTCAAAATGTCATTTTGTCAATGTAATCCCATTAGGTAATATATGTAAACATCTGAAGAAATGTGAGGGGTGTACTCGCTTTTGTGATACACTATTTGTGTGTGTGTATATATATATGTATATATATATATATATATATATATGTATATATATAATGCATACATACATACATACATACATACATTTTTTGTGTGTGTGGAGTCTAATGGCCATACTTTGTTTGCTCACACTCTTACATCGAAGTCAATGGGAGAGTTCATATATATATATATATATATATATATACTAGAAGTATTGCCCAACTTTTCCCGGTGCCGGGGACTTGCCATTAAGATATTTAGGAAAGTTTTTTATCTAGGAAGACACTCAATGCTTTTTTTATAGTTATTTTATACTGTACTAAATTAATTTCTAACCCTTTTTCATGCTAAATTCATTGTAATAGTTTTTATACTAAGTTTATTTCTAAAGCTTTTTTTTATACTGAATTAATTTTTAATGTTTTTTTCTAAGGTAGTTAACAATGCCTATTAAAGAGAAAGACTCTAACATACGTATGCACATTTTAGTGGTCTGAATCATTTCATAACTTATTGTTTTTTCTGAAGAATTCTATGTATAAACAGTCTGTTTTTTTCTGATTGTTTTTTTTTTTTTTTTGTTTAATAGAAAAGTTAAATTTAATTTTTTATAATTATTTTCATTATTTGAACAAGACTTCTTTAAGGAAAAAAATGTTTTTCAAAAACACTTTGTGTTTGAAAATAAATTTAATTTTTCCTAAATTTCAAAAACCCTTTTCTGTTATTTATTTACTTTTAGTTCAAAAACGCTTCTTCGTATCTTCTGTGTTTAAAAAAAAAAAAATTAAGTAACAATCTCCACCCCAATTTTGTTGAAATTATTTATACGATTAAGCCACATTGGAGACAACGGTTCCCGTTACATCACCAAAGTTAAGCAATGTCAAGCCTGATCAGTAGTTAGATGGGTGACTGTTTAAGAATACTGGTGTTTACTGTTCAATTTCTTGTTTTGTTCTATCGATCAAGCAACGCGCAGTCCTTATAAATCGGAAATTTTAAACCAGATATAGAATCCAATCAAACGATTTGACTTATATATATATATATATATATATATATATAATTTCAGTAGTCACTACGAGCGTATTAGATAAATATAGATTCAAGTCTGATAAGGCTACATTTATTGATTGAAATAAACTCATAAGTATTTATGATTAATTTTTTTTTTTTGTTGTATTTAATCTTGTATAAAAGTCCTGTTTATAAGTAGTAAACAAAACAAAAAGCCCTTCAAACTAGACTATTCTGTAACTTGTTAAATACATTTTCCTGTAACACTAGACTAAACATCCTGTCCAACTCCGTAGCATAGAGACAAACGTAACCCATTTAGTAACCTTTTTGAACTGATGATCTCATAAGCAAAAATCTGACAGTCATCAAAAACTGTGGGCTCTGTTTCTATACTGATTATATATTAATATACTGTGATACACATATATATATACACACACACACACACACAGAAACCTTATCCCTTGCATACTCATACACACACAAACCTTATCCCTAGCATACACACACACACACATTGATATATATAAACCTTATTCCTTACTTTAAAAAATACAAAACCATATACACATTTATAAATCCTTAGTATATAATTTAATTCAATTTGAATATGCCTTATTTCTTAATTTTGCCATTACAAAATATAATTGAATTTTTCAAAATCTAAGGGTCGTAAATTCCATAAATATAGAAATTTGTGTGAAAGAGTTGTCAAAAATGTTTCCAATGCTTGTAATTTGTTTAAACTTGTCAAATTATTTTTGGATTTAAAGCCATATTTTTAGATTGTTTAAACTTTAGATTTTTTGTTTGAAATTGAATTTTTAGAAAATGGAAAATTTAAAGACATGATGATTTCTCTTAAAAAATAAAATTAGAAACAAAAAAAAAGCTAATTCTACAAACATTATTCAGACTATTGTCCTCATTCTTATTATTATCACTAAGAATAATAAAGATGCAGACAATAGTTTGAATAATGCTTGTAGAATTTATCTTCCCTCATTTCAATGATTCCCCAAAAAAAATTAAAAAAAAAACAAATATGGAAAGTTTTAAGTTAACACACTATAGCAGACAAAACTGGTCACAAGTATTTTGCACAATTTATTTTTTTTTTTTTGTCAATTAAAAAAACAAAGTACAGGCAAGTAGAAGTACTTGTGTCTTTTAAATAAAGCCATCAATTTTTTTTTTATGAAATTAGGATAGAAGTCATTGTGACCTTTTTATGGACAAAAAAAAATCAAAAAAATCACCAATAATAAATAGATGAATAAAAAAAAGTAACCCAGAACTTTACTGATAACCTTAAACAGTTTTTTTAATTTCAAATTTATTAACTTAAAGTGTCTTGTTAGTCTACATAAAGTATCATTTGATATTTTTGTCATTTTTTCATAGGATGTTCTATTAAAAAACAGTTTTCATTTCAAACTCAGTTTCTTTTAATATAGTTTACAGCTTTACATATTATTGACTATCACTATATATATTAATGTAGATTGATATAATATAGAATCTACTGTAAAATAAGTATATTGGCTTTCACTTCTATAAAATTTATTGACTATCACGTTATATGAATGTATATTAATATAAAATATATTGTAAAATAAGTATATTGACTTTCATTTGTATAAAAATATGTTTTGTTGGCACTCTAAATAATTCAAAACCTCAAGTTGGCACACAGTTAGCAAAAGGTTCCTTTCCTTTGTTCAAATACAGTGTAACCCAGGTATAAGAGAAACCTGGATATAAGAGATATTTTCTCTGGTCCCAAAGTAGAGCCTGTGTTATTGTAAACTTACCTAAACAAAAATCAGATATAATAGGAATCCGGATATAGAATATTATTTCTCCAATCCTAACAACTCTCTTATATCTGGGTTATACTGTATATATTTCCTTCATCCAATGGTTCGTTTTGATGAGAAAACCATCAGTTTTCATGTTTCTTAGCCTTAAATGAGCATAAATATTGGTATGCTGTTCCTTAGAACAATCCTATAACTCCTCCTTTTCAGGGTACTGCACTTTATGTATATTATTGAAAAGTGCACATTATAATGCCAATGTTTTTGTTTTTTTTCATCTGAGTCACACCCTCAAAATATAAATTTGGGTTTTAGAGTCAATTTTTGAAAATGTGTGAATTTACTTAAATAGTTGTTGGCGCCTTGCTTTCATAAAAAGGTCACTCCTTAAAACTAGTTTTCTTGCATGTTTCTTTCTTTTTTTTCTTTTTATGTATTTATGACTTATGCATACTGTCTGTATCTTAAAATCTGGTAGCCATATCTCCAGTCCCAATTTTGGCTGGCTAAATATCTTTGTACATTCCTACATGCGGGTGCTTTTAAACATGTGTGGATGTGTGTGTGGATCTCTCTCTCTCTCTCTCTCTATCTATCTATCTATCTATATATATATATATATATATATATATATATAAAATGCTTTCTAAATATACGTAGTTGAAATAGACACACACATTTTATATATATATATATAATGTGTGTGTGTATTTTCAACTACATATATTTAGGAAGCATTTTTTTTATTCACAGGTTTGTTTGAAAAAAAAAACTGACATCTTACGCCCAATTATTTTTTTTTTTTCTAATTTCCTGATTAGTGTCTTCAATTTTTTAAGATATCTTCCATATTCACAATAAAAATTTAAAAAAAAATAGATTTTAACATCTTATAAGCGTGTTAAAACTGTAAATATGTACAAAGTGATCCAAACAATTATCAGAATTGTATAACAACTACCTCTAAAGATGGACTCGGAGGATTCACACACACACACACACAAACACACACACACACACACACACACACACACGTGTATATATATTATTCAAGCATACTTGGTTAAATATAATTATAGGATAAAGGCTAGAGCCTTTGTAATAAACTTGTTTCAGTTTAACACCCTTTTCAACAATATAAAACTGACTAAATGGGTTGGAATTCACCTTAAATATCTTTTGAATACTCGTAAACAGGCATTGGTAGAATTTGGTAGAGTTCAATCTTTATTCTTTGATATCCTCCTGTTAAAGTCAGTTCTTTTGACAAAAAACAACCGTTTTCATTTGTTAGTAGTTTTAAATTTCTTACTCATCACACAATCTAGCCTTGACACCACCTATAAATGTACACCTAAAAGTAGGATATTCATACAGCAATAAACATGCATAAATTTACATTCAGTAATATATACCCATGCACCAACTGTAAATATGTATTCACATGATACAAAGACTGATGATGATTGCATACCTGCACACATCTATATAGATTTTCACATAATCTTGGAATCACGCAGACACTTCTCTAAATTTTTCATACAAATTAAAGGGAACTTTAATCCTCATTTCCACGATCATCCGTTCTATATTTTCTTGTGTCCGAACAGTGGTCTTTGTTTTGGGGTCCAAGGTTTTTATGGATTCTGCAAGCTTTCTAAATGTTTCTGTCCTCTTTGAAATAAGAAAAAATAGATTAGCAGATCCTGAAAAATAAAGATTAAAGTTCTCTTTAACAAGACATGTGTGAAGAATGAAATTTTCTAAATTTGTTCTCCTAGATCTGCTCATAGTGCTGAACTCACACATACACTTCACTACATGTATTCAGATAAAATTAAATGTCTTCATATGCAGATATGTGTTAATCCACATGTTGCCAATTTACTTAGTCTGCAACAGAAGTGTTTTAAGTACTCATCTACAGGTTTAGGAATATTTTTTATTCATAAATTGATGAAAGATGGCTCTAACAGATTGTATTAAAAATTGTCTTTGAGAGGACTGTATCTCCAGGCAATATTTACCCCCTGGATTTGAAGGGGCAAAGCTGGGTTTATAAACCGGCGCCTCAGGCATCCTGAAAGGGGAATGCTGAAAAGGATGAGATCAACTTGGCTTGCGGTGGGCCAGTCTGCCACACAAGCCTTTTAAACTTGTCCTCTGCTTAATTAAGTTTTATTCTCCACCAATATATAACAGACTTATATATTATAATAATTTGTATCTACATTCATGCTGATTCTTGACAATTCTTTTCTCTTATGTAGGTGAGGTCTTTTATCTCTTAACTTTGTTAATTGGTTTTTTTTTTTTTTTCACTGATTCAAAAATTTCATTTCCCTTCGAAATGCCAGATGATAATCTGTTTGACACATTGGGGTATTATTTTTCTCTTTTATCTTTTCAAATTAATTAGTTTAGTTTATTTGTATATAAGAATACCTATGGACACTGAGGAGAGGTTCTCAAGCTTAGGGTCAAGTGAGTATTTTGGAAGATCACTTATAATAAAATCTGTTTCAAGTAGTTTCAAAGTGGCCACTGAAAAAACTCATGGAGTTTTTGTGATTTGTTATATTTTTTTTTTCATTTATATGTAACTGCTAATTCCCCAAAGTTATCTTGTTCCTGCTCTAGCCACTTTAGAGTTAAACTAGTTCTATTAATTTTGAAACTCAGTTAAATATATCAAGCAAATATGAAAATGTTACTGCTTTCCACTGAAGAAAAAAAATATTTGTTTATGGAATTTTTTTTTTCTTTTTTTCATACTTTTTTTTTTCTTTTTTTTCAAATACATTAAAATTTTTATTGAACATTTTTTTAAAAGTTTAGATACGCTGAAATATAATAAAATACTAAATATTTTTCTGGTATAATTGTAAACCTAAAATGATTAGATTCATTTGTCCACATTATGACTGCATTCAGGCTCACAACTAAAAAGGGATTTAGAAATACTATTATAAAGCCACTGCTTTTAACTGGAAGCAGTGGTTCTTATAGAACAGCTTAACTGACTCTAATAATATAAATCTTAATCTACTAAAATCAAAACTAATGCATTTTTTTAGTAATAAATCCTAATGTGTTTTATTGAAATAAAAACTAATGTATTTTTATTGTTATAATTTGTAATGTAATACTTATAGCAATAAATTACAATGTATTTTTTTTAACAATAAATTTTAATGTATTTTTCATAGCAATAAATTGCAAAGTATTTTATAACAATAAATTCTAAATAAGTGTATATGTCTATATATTTTTTCGAAACATTACATGAATAGAATCTGTCCATGAACCCATTGTGTATGCAACATGGCATAAAACATGCCAGCATGTGCTACTATGCACTTGACCCCATTCCATTTGGAAAGCTGATAATTGCACTTTTCTAAGGAGTCTCTAACCTAATAGCAAAAAAGATAAATGTATGCAATTTTATTAATGAAAAATACATAAGTTGTAGGGTTTTGAAGATAGTCCTGCATAATCCTATGTATACTGAAAATACTTAAATTTGGGAGTATAGATCTATGACTTCATTTCCAAAGCATGTTTTTTCCATAAGGATTACTTATGCAATTTTTTTTTTTTTAGATTTATGTGGGTAACTTTATATAGCGAAACCTTATTTTCTTCAAATTTCACAAGTAGGTTCTATATGTACTTTAGCAATTTTTTAATATATTTTTAGATTTCAACTATCTTTCTGTGCTGTGCTATATTTGACAAAAAAGTTACTTTTGGGAATTATAATATTTTTGTATAGAATTTAAATCCTAAAAATATCTAAATTTTATTGTTATGAGAGCCAAAGGAATTAACCCTTAAAATACTATTGTTTTCTCTTGTTCTCATATTTTTCTATTAATTTACAAAAGGCAACAAAATCAAATTACAACTTAGTATCAATATAAATAAAAGACTATAGACATTTTAAATCCATTTTAACACAATTCTAGTATTTTTACATTTGTCTGTAATAATTTTTAAGTTAATAAAAATAATCAGCCAAAAACAAAAAAGATCCAAAACATTTTATTTTATACATTTTTGTTTTTGCAGTTTTAAGTTTAAAGGAGGTATTAAAAAAATAACTGTGTGCTGCTACTACTGCAGTATATTTTGGAGATGTGTTAACAAGATAATTCAGTGTTTGTCAGATACTAAGCACAATCCAAAGAATTCACTAATGTCATTGTAAATCATTGCAAGTAACTTTTGATTCTTTACTTACATACTTCAAAGATGTATGAAGAATCAGATTTCCTTGTTTTATATTTGAAGAGACCGATTTCATTGGAATTTCTAACTGACCACCAGGCAACTACAGTAACAAGTTTAATCTGATTGTATAGAGCTTAGTCTTTAGAGTCTCTAGAAAATTATGCAAAATCTGTGAAAATATCAGTGGTAAAGCATGAATATTAGTTAAGTGTAGACACAGTCAACAGCCTTTGGCGGTTGTCAGTTTCTCACCTGCACGGTCATCCAGACAAAAGCTTTTGGCCTGATGACCATGCAGATGAGAAACTAACAGTTGCCAAATGCTTTTGACTCTGTGTCTACACTTTTATATATATATATATATATATAATGCTTTCTATTCAATTTGAATCTTACCATGATACCAACCTGTAATTCCTGGTATGTAGCAAGCTCTACTCGTTATACAGTAGAAAATAATTCTATTTTGACTTCATTATTTAACTTGCATTGGGGATAATGACACACCCTTGATGACCATCACAAGGTTGTGCAAACATAAGATTGGAGGTCAGTTTAATTTCCATAGGATCCTCTAAAGATAAGCTTGGTTCACAGTGTGATATGCCTGCACACCCACACTTACACCACCTATTTATAAACAGAAGGTTTTAATTTTAAAAACTACTGTTGGAGAAGTAAATGAAGCTGGTTGGTGTAACTTGGGGGTTAGTTTGTGTTATTTTTACGAGTTTGCAGTTTCTACAGAAAATTTTTTTAAATCTTTTGTGTCAAACCAATTTTACAAATTTGGATCTATAGAACTAAAGATGCATTCATATTTGGACTAATGCCCTTGGAATACTCACCTTCCCTCAAGCTATGGGTTAAATAGTGCATGTTGTGTTGTTAAAAAGAAACTAATTGTGAAAAAAGTAATGTTTACCAAAAATGATTGTTCTTGGCATTAAAATGGTTGATATGCTGTAAAACAACAAAAAAAAACAAAAGATGAGAATAAAAATCCAATTGATCCAAATAATTCTAATTGTCAATCTTCGCAAAAATTCCAACAAAACAAAAATCATCTTCTTTGTTGCCATGTCTCAACCTTCGGCTCATGAACTCATATTACATATACAAGATATTCACAATGAACAAAATTTCAGGAGAAATAATATTTATTTTCACAAGCTTGCAAAAACTTAGTCCCTTTCAAAATAAAGGCCTCACTCATCTACATACTTCTTCATGCATCTCTTCCGATCCTGGAAGGTCTTTCTTCGGTAGTCCCTTCAGGTAATTTGCTGATGCCTCTTACAGATCCTCTGGATTTGGATTCCTTTGAGGCTACCTTTCAAGAAGTGGCATGGGGCTAGGTCAGGGTTGTAGGGTGGGTGTTGTAACATTTTGATTCCCCTGTCAACCATCCTTATATGTTTGATGAAAAATGGTCTGAAGAGACATTGCTCAAATCTTCTGTCAGGATTCTCTCCACTGTGCCAATACTAATACCAACCGCTTCAGATATCAAAGTTATCAATTTACTCAATGTCTCCCTCCTTGCGTGCACTGTTCGGTGCTCCATTCTGGGTTCATCATCAACCTGTTCATTTCCTTCAGAAAATCTATTAAACCAACGATAGAAACTTGCTTGATTCATCTGTTCGTTTCATAAGCTTCTTATTTGGTTTTCTTAAGTCTAAAACAAAATTTGATGGCATAATTTTGTTCCTTGTTTCCACGGATCAGCAAACCTGATCAAACTGGTTGCAAAACGAACACCGCTGCACTCAAACCTAGAATGAGAGGAAATTGTCAGTAAGACATTTTATAGACTATATGTATATGTACTTCACTAAGAAGTACCATTTTGATCAAATCATACTTAATGTTTTTCCTGTCTGACATTTTCTCATTACTTATTGAACAATCCATGTAAACAAATTTCATATCCTATTCTTTAGTTATTTGATATGTATCAATTTTTTTCTTCTGATTTGAATTTATCTGAAGATGCTTCTCTTTCTATAAATTCCAGGTACATCAGTTAGTATTCTATAGTTTTATTTCATATTAATTCAAAGCCTTTAACCCTTTATACCCTAGAGAACTGATATACCGGCCCTGGCGAATTAATTCAAAAGAGGACACACACACAACGATATTTCAACCTTGAACTTTGGACCCTTACTTAGCAATATTACCAATTAATTGCTCAGAGCCGTTCTATTAAAGAACCATATTAGGGTTGAAATGATGGCATCTTTTTTTGCCTTTGGTTATAAAGGCCGATATATGGGCCCTCTAGGGTTGAAAGGCTTTAAAAACTTCTGGATTTAGGTTTATAAGTCAGTATAAGTTTGGAGATAAACAGACATTTTAATATTTAGGGTGTGGCAGAAGTTGGAGAATTCGTATTATCTTCCTCTCTGTTATGATAATTACCAGTGTGTATTTGTTTATTTGTCTATATATGTCATACTTTGAAGGATAAAAGCAAAAATCTGTAGCTCACATGGGGAATTGAACCCCAGACTCTTAGATTACCTTCATTAATTTTATCTTAGAAGTCTGATGCTGTACTGACTTATCTTTAAAGGCTGAACTTATGTTAGAGAAATATTTGTCATAATCATAATTCCGTCAAATAAATATACTACAATTTTTATGCTATTTCTGTATTCAGAATATTTTATCAACTTTTGTGATGTTAAAACCAGATATTTTTAACAGGCACCGACACTTTTTTACATTATAAAAAGAAATTAATCTTTCTATGAATAATTTGCTTTTATAATAATGAATTCAGTATAAACTTCCTAGATTAATATTAATTTTCCAATCTAAAAAATAAACAAGTTGTGTTTATAAAACGAATGGAATTTTTAATACCCATTTAAAAAAAAATATTTTTAGACATATTCAGCCACCCCAATTATTATTAGACTTTACTAAATAATCAAAAGAAAAAGTGATGGTTATCAAGGATTAAAAAAACAACAAACAGAATTTAATTTTATTTGGGTAGTAATTTCTGATTGATTTTATTCTTAATAATGTGATTATGAAACAAAAATAGCATCTAATTTTAAGCTTGAAATTTAAATCTAATGTTACTAGTTTATTTCAAGTCTTTAGTTTTATCTTTTTTTTTCTTTTTAATAAAGGTTTTTAGATGATTTTAAATTAAAACTTCTTAAAATATTTATAATTAAGTATTTGTTTTTAAATGTTTATGGTATTTTCTCCAGAGTTTGTAAACTACAAAGTTATAAATATTCAAATATTTTTTTTTCTAAAAACTATTTTAAAACTATTGGTCACACCAAATTCAGTATATTAATTGAATCAAATTAAAAAAATTGTTTCTGCATATTAATACTTAGAAACAGCTTTATTTCAAGGCACCTTTTAAAAAAAGCAGGAATAAGACAATTCATCAAAAGATACATTTTGTCCCAGTGGTTTTATGCTCACATCTTTGTGAGCATTATAGAAATTATTTTACATGTGATAGTAGATACCATTTATCCTTTTTTGAAATAAAAACAACTTTTAAAGAAATAGTTGGGAAGTTGATTTTGCCTAGTTGGTAGGCAGTCGGATTTTAGAATCGTAGTACATGAGTTCAAATTCTAGTTCTATTTGTGGTCATAACTAGACTAATACACTTGGGAAAGGTATGAATCTCCACATCCCCTCCAGCTATGGGTTAGCAAAGATTGTGTTATTGAAAAAAAAAATGTGTATACATAAAAATGTTCTTGCCATTAAATGACCCAAAAAGGTTGATATGCCATAAAACACAAACGAACACACAAAGAAATAGTTTGAATTAACTTTTTTTTAGGCTAAACAAGGAGACGGAAAAAAATCGACTCTTACTATACCCCCACTACATTATAAAGTCGGCTAAATGCAGTGGGTTAGAAACAATAAAAATAAAAATAATGCTTATGGTTATCTGGAGAGTTCTGACCCTATTTCATGCATATCCCAGCTATGACATAAAGTTTTTGAATGAAGCCTATGGCAAACAAGATAAGTGTTTGAACTTTTGCATTACAATGCAAAAGTTCAAATTCCAACCATTTGTTATATTGACATACAGACTGATACAGAAGACTCGTAGGGCATTATGCAAACTTTACTGAAGATCGAGCTAAATGCAATAAAAGTTTTTATTAAGTAATTCCCAAATCTGTTATTTTAATATTGCTCAGAACTTTCTGGACAATGTAATTACATTTAATTACTTTGAAAACTAAAAAACAAATTTTTGAAGATGGTTGGTTGGTAAAATTTTAGTCAAGTGATTATTCATTTGAAATAAATACGAGAATGAATTTATGTATGATATTTGTGGAAAATTCCTGACTTTAAATAAAAAAAAAAAACAGGCGAATTTGGAATAGGATCTTATAAATTTTTGTGACACAATACCCTTTTGTCTACGCTTAACTTCTATATATATATATATATATATATATACATATATGGGCATTTAAAGGCATTAGTGAATAATTTGCATAAGTGATTTATGCAAATTACCCTAGAATACGTTGGGAATATTTTCAACAAAAATTTTTAAACATCTTATTGTAAACCATTGAAAAAACTATTAAAAAAATTTCATATCCCAAATCCCCAAACTACTTTGCCAGTTTTGGGCCTAAAGACTTGAAATTTGATATATGGCGTATTCGGATTTGTAAAACAAATTCAATTTGGTTTTTAGTGGGAAAGATAGTTGCTAAGGAGTCAAACACAATCTCAAAACAAAGCTAAGCAATATTGCTAGTGTATATATAAATAGAATAAGACTTATAATAATAGATATAATTAGTTTTTTTTTCATTTCTGTTATTTTATTGATATATTTTTAATTAGCTTTAATTTCTTTATTATTCTATAATAATTTGGATTATTAACTAGTAGGGCTGTGATAATGTGCTTTTATTAAAGATTATTCTTGTCACAGACTTGACTATTTTAGCGATTTTTACCATTTTTTAAAAAATTCTTTACTTATTAGCAGGGCCGTGATAACATACTTCTATTAAAAATATTCTTTTCACAGTCCTTATAACTTGGCATGTGACAAGCATATTCTGTAATAATAGAATATTGTCACAACCCTATTAATTAATGAACCATATAAAATTCATTACCCTACAAAATCTTCGCATTGCAGTTATACTATCTGGTTCAAACCTACCAAATCTATCTACATATTTACCTGTAGCCTAAACCTCTGTCTTTTAAGTTTTTAATCAAACCTCATAGATAGATTTTTTTTTCTTTTGTTATGACATCAAAATTACTTCATAATGCATAGCTGTTTTACAAAAAAAAGAAAAAAAAAACTAAATTTTGAGAAGAAAAAAAAGATAGGGAAATAAAATAGACTAAAATTTCAAATACCCCACCCATAATATGATACCACTTGAAATTGCTTTTGACATGGTCGACGACACGTCTTACTAGATTTGAAGACTTAGTTCTTATTATATAAGAAAAGACTTTTATTTATTTATTTTTATGTAAGGTTATTATGACATTGCTTTGGTAGTTCTGGTTAGGCTGACCTTAAAATATTTCTAGTGATAAAGGTATGCATTTTTTTTTTCTTCTACTTTTTCTTGTGTAGACACAACACCACCACCACCACTACCATCAGTGTTGTTTATTTATCTATTTTAATCAGAAACAACCTACTAGTCTCTCTCTCTCTTTCTGTCTCTCTCTCTTTCTGTCTCATTGTGTATCTCTCTCTCTCTCTCTCTCCCCATGTCGCTTTTTATCTTTTTTTCATAAACTGTTATTAATCATTATTCTTTTTATTAATTTTATATTTATTTTTGTCAATTTTTCTTTTCTTAGTTTTTCATTTTTTTTTTGTCGTTTTTCATTCTTTTCTTTGTTTTTCATTCTTTTCTTCGTTTTTCATTCCTTCTCTTCGTTTTTCATTCTTTTCTTCTTTTTTCATTCCTTCTCTTCGTTTTTCATTCTTTTCTTCTTTTTTCATTCCTTCTCTTCGTTTTTCATTCCTTCTCTTCGTTTTTCATTCCTTCTCTTCGTTTTTCATTCCTTCTCTTTGTTTTTCATTCCTTCTCTTTGTTTTTCATTCTTTCCATTCATTTTATTTTATTTATTATTCCTTTGCTTCGTTTTTCATTCGTTTTTCTTTTTCATTTTTCATTTTATTTCTTTTTTATTCTATTTTTATTTCCTTCTTTTTTCATCTGACGTTTTTCCTTTCTTTTTTCTTCTACATTTTTCTTTTTCACTGTCTCATTCTTCATTTTTCATTCTTTTATTTCATTTTTTTAAGTTGATATTCTTTCCTCAATCTGATATTTACACAACACGTCTCAGCCTGCTGTGTTAGTCTTTGTTTATTGTTTTTGATGTTTTTGTACCCTCCAGCATTCATTTGAATAATATAATAACAATCAAGGTGATGACAATATAGTCTGAGACATGTAAAATAACCTTCTAGAATCATGAATTTACTCATGTTTCAGGGCTGGTTTTGAAAATTCACAATAATAGCTTCATTTTTTTTCCTTTTCGGACACTCACGTTAGAGTTTGTTTTAATTGAATTCATTACAACATTTTTAACTGAAACCTAGATTTTATGAATGTTAGGTTTGTCAAAATATGTAATTTAGAAACAAATTATTATATCATAATCATATCTTTTTTTCATTAAATTATACTAAAATTATTCTTCTTTTCCTCTTTTACATTCTAATTGTTGCTAAATTATTTTTCAAAATGCATACCTAATGATAATTTGGAAATACGCATTATTAATTATTTACTATGATTTCCTGAAATTTATAGACAGTATGTGAACAAATATCAGTTTTACTGGTTTATTCCACAATACAATAGGGGATTATTGATTTTAGTTGGAGACTCTCCGAGACTACCCATATTTTTCTAGTTTTAGCCTTAATATTCTAATAGAAGCGTATTAAAGCTCACTATATCAATGATATTTTTATGCACTTTTTTCTTATATATATCTATGTGTAAGAAATTATACACAAAAAATTATATATCTACTCATTATTCAACTTACCTACTAACCATCTAATTTACTTTTTGAATCCTTGATTTCGATTCTAATCTATACACTTTCCATATATATATATATATATGTATGTATCTACAAGTATTTATGTGCAAATAATAGTAACAAATCCTAATGAAAATATCAACATTGAAAATGCTTTCCTCCTTTTGATTATTACTTTTTTTCTATATCATTCTAACTAATGATTAAATTAAATGTATTACATTTATGTAGTAATTGCATAATTTAACTTTCTAAAACAAAATATCATTAAATTCATATACTGTTCTGCATACTGATTATATA
>JAUZSX010262852.1:0-15037 GCA_034780655.1 Idiosepius hallami
GCATATTCTTGAAGAATATTTCCAGCATATTAAGAGAATATAAAACATATTTTAAAAAGAATATTGTCACAGCCCTAATTATTATCTTATAGAGAGGAAGGAAAAATTCTTTAAATACATTTTTCCTACAAACAAAAGCAGTAAATCAAAAAAGTTTGCTTATTTCAATTTTACTTAAAGCATTACACAATTGTTTCTTAATTACTAATTTGTAAAAAATATGAGATGATTTTCTAGATTTTGTTAAATCTTTATAACTGACAATGTACTAACTTGAGCTGATTTTTTATCGTGCTGATGTTTTCTATCTCAAATAATACAAATTATGAATAATTGTAATAAATCCTCTATTTGTTTCATACAATCATGTCAAAGCTGGAATCAGAGCATATATACGGTCTACAAAAAGTTACTATGTACATTGGGTATAGAGAAAACTTAATAAACTCATAAACAGTAATTTTTCAAATACACTTTTTATCACTAAAAACGTTTTATTTATTTGCAGTTTCAAAACCTATCTAAAATGAAAAGCTAGAGTTGTCATTCATTGGAATTAAGACACTATTTTATACTGCACAGCAACTTTTCGAACACTTGCTATTTAATAATGCAATTATTTTTTTTTCATTTTTGGTGTTTTTTTTGTTGTTTTTTTTGCTTCTTTCTTGTTGGTCCATAGGCGCCAAGATTGCCCATTCTCTACCATCACTTGATACATATATTTATTACTTTTGCATTTGTTATCTAAATGTTCAACTGATTCGAATCAGTAGCAAGTTTGGGTATATCTGAGAATAATGTTTGTATTGTTTTGCGTTCGTTTTTTTTTTTTGTTTTGTTTTACGGCATAAGTATTTTTTTAATAACGTTCTTTTTTTTTTACTCAGTATTTTTTTGGGTTTTTTAAGACACAATACACCCTTTTTAATCCATAGCTGAAGGTAATGTGGGGATTCATGTATCTCCCAAAGTATTAGTCCAATTGAACGCAATTGGAAGGTCTGAGATTCGAATAATCTATTACAATGCTAAACGTCTGCCTACCCAGTGTAACAAGTTGACCTTTCCTGTTTTGCTATTATGTTTGTTTGTTTTTACCTTGGTAGAAGGACAATCTTTTTGCATATTTGTAAATGGGGTAAATTAATTAATAGGTGAAAACGTGAAAGCTTGCTTAGGTCGCAGGCCCAAATGTCTACATCCCTCTAGATTTGTCCTTTTATATTCTACAGTTACAGTGGGGGAAAAATAAGTAAACGAATGTCAATAATTCCCTAAACGTCATACTTTTTCTGTAAAGCACAGAATAATGCACGTACGTGAGAATTCAATAAAAGCACAAATGATATAACGAATTAATACTGCCAAATTTTGCTTCGAAAAAATTACGGAAAATTTGCTTGTAATTTTATACTCAATATTTAATAAAAATACGCCTTCCACTTTTACTGACAATTATAAATCTTTTTTCTGGAGACAATACGGTCTAGGTCTATTGGATTTTTTCTATACCAGCGGCCATGTTTCCTTTTATCAATATTTTGCATGCAAAGTACCTATTCTCTAGAAGTTTAGTCGAATTTTTCGCAAAATTTTCTCTTTGAAAGGTTTTAGCTTTATGTTCATGCCACAAAAACTTCGTTTGTTTTCGATTTGACAAAAGCATTTTTTTCGTTTTTTTTATACTTGTCTCAGTATTTTTTCCAGTTCAACTGAGTTCCTGAGCACTAAAAATAAATACGACTATTTACGTAGATCTTTCATTTCTCAATGTTGATTCTTAGGTTTGGCAATATTTGAAATTTAGTGAAAGACAACGAAGAAGGATAGTTTAAAAAAATATTGCTCCTTTGTACAATAAAAAAAGAAGTTTATCTTGTTGGCTAATGTTTTTCCAGACATTTTGGCTTCCATGACTTTTACTTAACCCATCTTGGCAATGCAATGATGTAGGGAACTCTGTTTTAGTTTCAGTAAATCTTTGAAGATTTATCCAAAATCAAAGAAATTATCACTATCATATTTTCACCAATTATTTTTTAATGATTAAATATTTACTTAATTTGTTTATCTGTTATATTGGGACCACTAAAACCATTGCTATTAACACTTTTCAGCCTTATTAACCCTTTGTAAATTAGTCTAATATGAAACAATTATTATTATATTTTCCAAATAATTCGTAAATGATATTTTTAATAACTATATTATTATATTACAAAAAGCTATTGTTTAATTGAAGCTTTTAAGATAAATGAAAATAAAAACCTACAAAATACATCCGATTAGATACAATGGCTTTATGAATATCCTGAAAATTAATTGATTTACAAGTCCATTGAATTAAATGTCTTCAAGATTGTAAAAGATCAAATTAAAATTGCAGATATTTCCAATTCCATGTTTCAACAGAGTTCGACATATTATGCAAATAGATAGCAATGTTTACATGAACATTTTCTAATTTAGGAGACCTTTTCATCAGCAAAGAGAATAATACGTAACAGAAAAATTTTCATTGATACCTTTCCTTTGAAAGGAAAATATCTAACTTATGCTTAGGGCCCAATTTTTTTTAAGGTCATATTACTAACAATTAATAATGTTTATTTTGGCAAATAAAAAAATCAGGATTTTGAGACGAAATAAGTTACCTTGAAGAAATTTTAAACTGGATGAAATACTGAAAAAAGGTTGAAATAAAACTTTATTCAATCTCGAAAAGAGAAAATTTTAATCAACATTTTTTTTTCATAATTATTTACTCAGTCAGGCACTCAAGATTATAAATATGTCTTCAATGTCAGGCTACCCTGCAATTTTAGCCTCCTGTTGAAGGTTTGCACGTTCAAGGCACACAAGCTAAACGTGCCCGAGTTTCTGAATCAGTGTCGTCCTTGTAATAAACGACATTTTCCCTTTGATTTAACAACTCTCATCAGATCAATGCAACTGGAAATGAACATAATAAAACTAACAGGTTGTAGTAAACTACCACATTAGATTCATGTCCCCACATTTTTTCTTCAAACTTAATCACCTTTTTTCAAATATCAGAAGACATCATTGTTTCGAGTTTGTAACCATGGAAACTCATGTGACCATTGTCAACTAATATTTTATTTTCAATTTCTTTCGTTCTAGAACAGGCTTTGATTCTTTTAGAACAAGAAATCATGACATAAATCTTTGCTTTGAAAAGATTAGGAGTGAAACCAAAAATCCTATTTTTTTTTCTTGGTTATTTTGTATTTATTTATTTTATTTTTGTGATATTCATTTTCTTCATTATTCCATTTTATTTGTTTGTTTTTTTTTACAGCCATTAACTCAAGAAAATTTATTGATTATCCAAATCCCACTCACATTTGTTTTTACGTTAATGATATTGATGAAAAAGATGAGAAACAGCAAAATAATTGAAAATTTTACTCTCTTTCATCTCTCTCCCTCTCACTCAAAAATGATATTTTGATTGAGATTATCGTTTCTTTCTGAATGAAAGAAATGGTGACTCCAAAATCAACCGACACAGAAATATACACTAAGAATAAATAAAACAAATATTTTAAAATGGCAGTCGATCTTTTGTATTTTTAGAAAATCATCAATTTGTAGGATTGACAATAAATAAAGAAGGAAAAAATGGCGGAAAATCTAAATTTCAATGTGTAACTTTGTAGCGGAATTTAAGAAATTTCTGTAGCTATTTTAGATTTAAATAAATCTATTTGCTGAATTTGTTTTTGTTTTTTGTTTTTTGTTTTTTGGTTTATTTGCGATTTTCAATTTTTTTCCTTTTGATTTATTCTTTAATTTTTGTCGTGATATTTTTAAAATTACATTCTCTGTCTTTAGAAATGGTGAGGTTTTTAATGCTGGCATGTGCTAGATCTACTTTATGTTCACACAAAAACTAAGTATGATTGATTTCCTTTTATCACTATCACTAAATGAATAAATGCATTTTTTACAAGTAATTAAAAAAAAATTAAAAGTGAACAGCGTAAAAATTAAAACCAACAATAAAAAGTAAAAATTAATGAAAAGGATTTAAGGTCAAATATGATTAAAAAATTTAGTTTTATATTCAGTTGATATTGCATAGTACAAATTATTCATAATTCTTTGATGATCAAGAAAACACCATGAAGATGTTATTCTAATAGAAAATCTCTTTATACAACTTCTAATTGGCATTAATCTGGAGCAGAGGGATTCAATCAAGACTGAAAGTAAAACTAACAAATACACAATATAGGCTAATATTGTATCAGATATTGCTTATAGAACGTGGTCAATCCGCTACGGCAGAGTAAATAATGGGTAGGGTTTGTAGCGCTAGGATGTCTACAAAGTTTAACATGAAGGTTTCGGAATTCTACTGCTACTTAGGCTGAAACGCTCTGAGGATAAGATTTACGAGAACTGTCTAAAATTTGTTCGATCTTAAGCCAAAAAAAAAATTTGAACCCTAATTTCCTTCAAAGTATTCCTTTGTGATTGCACACAGCCCACCCATTCATCCACTGCTGGAAACTCAAAACTGGGTCCTTTCAATGGCATCTTTGACTTTGAAAACAATCCAAAGTTACAAGGAGCCATATCAGAAGCAGGGCCGAGCTTAGGGTCCCCACAGAAAAGGCATTTTTAGGCAGACTTTGTATATTCAAATATTCTTTATAAGTCAAAGAACCTGCCAAAATATCTTGACTGCAAGCGAAACTAAAAAAAGAATACAACATATAGGCTAACATATTATCAAATATTGCATAAAGATTGCGGACAATCAACTACGGCAGAGTAAATGATGGGTATGGTTCGTAGCTCTAGGACGTCTCCAAAATTTGCCATAAAGGTTTCAAACTTCTAACGACACTCAACGAAGACCGAAGAGCACATCATCCGAAACGCTGCAAAGATAAGACGAGTATTTATAACCGAATATCTTTTATATGTTAAAAATCCTACCCAAATATTCTTCTGGACAATGAAAATGGACAAAACAAGGTTGATGATCGAAGGAACAGACTGCCAAGAATATAAACCGAGGTAGAGTAAAGAAGCGTTCAGAATCTTCGACATAAGAAGATAAATGTGAATCGGTGGGGAAGACACCCAGGCGCTGGCTTTCCGGATGCCTCTGGCCAAACGAAGTCCAGCGATACTTAGGCCAGCCACAAATAAACCGCTCCACTTCCTAGGCCAGTTGACAAGTAAGGCGTTGACAAGTTCTCTCCAACAGGGATACTTTTAAAAAGGGTTCAAGGCAACCTGAAGTGGCTATACTGCTTTGGGAATGAACGTGATGAAAATACTAAAAGAGTTGTGCGTTCACACTGGTTCATCGAAGTTATTGTAAATCACATATAGAAAAAGACCTGACACAGAAACCATAGAGACTCTATGCAATATTTCTATTTTATGTACGCATGTGTGCAATATCTATATTGTATATATGAAATATCTGTATTGTTCGATTATACCTACACACACGAAGATAATGTATATGAATTTATAAGGAAATTTAATTAGTAATACTTTTTGAGATGATTTAATTATTAATGTTTGGATTTTTTTTAAATTTTTGTCTTTATTCTTATAAATCTATGATTCCCAACAGTCTATAGATTTCTAGGGATTTATGAAAAAAATTCAGTGTCCAAACAATTATACTTATTATAAAATTTACTCTGGCGTATGCTTATTATGTGCTAAGTGTTCGACAGGCACCTTTTAATTTAAGCCATAGTTTGAAACTTTTCTTACATGAACATTTCTTACACGGTGTTCTTTTTTTTCAGATTTAACTTACATCGTTGTAGAAGCCCAAATGTAAATAAATTGCTGAAACAGAACAACAAATACGTGAAAACATTTTCATTGAGTCAAAACCATAGTTTCTAAGAGCTTTTAAATTATTCGCATTATTTATGCTTTTATTTTTGTTTTCAAAGAACTTGAAAAATTTATATATAGGAAGAATGGGTAATATTTTTTGAGTTTGGTACATTTCGGCGTTTGGTACGGTTTTCAAAACTTAAAAGATAAATCTGTTTTGTTTTTTTTTTTAAATAAAACTGAAATAAAAATTATTAAAAGAATAAAATGTCTGAATTAGAAAATAAAATTTACAGCAATTTGCAGAATGTTTAAAATTCTGAACTTCAGCTACATTATTTAGATTTAAAAAAAAGACTTGTTAAATATCATATTTTATAAAAAAAAAAAGAAATATATTTGATTTTTTTATAAATATTTATTTTCTAAAAAAGTGTTTTTCTAATAAAATATCTAAAAATTTTAATATCGACTGAGTACCTTCAGGTTATGATTTTTGCTGATTCGTTTAATTATAACAGTAAAACTTGTGTTTTTAAAGGTAATGACAAGATATTGACTAAACAAAGCCAAAGGGTTTATTTTATCTAATTTTTTTTCTTTTTTCTTCTTTTTTTTAGGTAAGTTATAGTTTCTGATTTTATTGGAAGTGTTCGTTCGTTTACTTTTTTCTGGTAAGTACAAACCATTAGATTTTTAACTTTATAGAAAATATATTTTTTATCGTAAAGCAGAAGACCTTAAAGTCTGTATAATACTGTTTTAAAGATAGATATTTCGGTCAATTGTAAAAAAAAAAAAAAGAATTTGACTGTTCACCCAAAGATTTGTCGCTCTAGATTTATCAGTCACCGTCCTTACATTGAAGGAAGAAAATAGGCGAATACCAATACTGCTCTGAGCGTCATTCTGCTTTTTCCCGAGCGCAGATGTTGCACATTTGAAAGAATTTAAAACACAACTTTTAATCAACCTTCACGGCAGTAGATATATATGCAGTGAATAAACATCCGAATAATAATTAGTCAGATTTTGGGACAAAGACAGCCAAAATTTCGATATCTAACTTGGAGTTTATGATTGAAATAATGAATTAATTAATCCAACAAAATTTGACTACGGAAAAGTTATGAAAATATTTCTTATGATTTCATAGAGAGTATTTTTCAAAACAAATCTCCCCCACCACTTTTACAGTCCGTTTAAAGTGTTTTTTGTTTTGTTTTGTTTTGTTTTATTTTTTGTAGTTAGATAAACAAGATAATATCATACATAAGCAACGGATAAAATACATGATTATTTTCAATTTTAAAAAAAGCATCGATTATTAATTCTTGTTCGTAGTTCACATTTGAAGACAGTTCACACCAATGGTGTTTATTGACTGCCAAGTTTTGTCTATGCTTTTATAATAACTGCAAATACCATCTTATATTAGTTTTTTAATTGTTTTATCAATGTAGGCATTTTATGCATTTTGCCTGTATATAAATAGGAAACGAATGTTTGCATATATTGCGTTTTGACTCGTTATCAGTTTTAACAGATTACCAGTTGTTATTAATGTATTTCTAGAGTTTTACTCGTTTAAATAGAGGTTAAAAAAACGTTATAAGCGAAGGAATCGAAATTGTTTGGTAAGTTTATCAACCTTAAATTAAATATAAACTTTCTCAAAAGATTGTTCATAGAAATCGGAAAAAAAATTATTGGAATGATACACACATTAATTCTTATGAATTTTTATGTATGCGTATATGATTGTGAATAAAATTACGTATTCATGCATTTGCAAAAACGCATACTCACACTCAAAATACACACAAACAAACAAATTTCAAACTATGGATTAAATTAAAAGGTGCGTGTCGAACACTTAGCACATAATCAGCATACGCCAGAGTAAATTTTATAATAAGTATAATTGTTTGGACACTGAACTTTTTTCATAAATCCCTAGAAATCTATAGACTATTGGGAGTCATAGATTTATAAGAATAAAAACAAAAATTTAAAAAAATCCAAACATTAATAATTAAATCATCATATATATATATATATATAAAGCTAAGAAATTCTTCAAATTAAAATAACTAAAGAGGATGAGGATTAGTGAATAAGAAAAGTGTCCAATACTGTTGTAGTAGCCCCTTATTAATGCTAAATAGTATACTCTACCGGGTTTTCACCACAGGATCATCGATAGAACACCTTTACATATATATCATATGAAATATTTAAAGGCAGTTCGATGGAACGTGCTAAAGAAGAAGGCTGAGAAACTTAAATAAAAAACTTAAATGTCAAGTTGTTTTTATGAAACCTTAAACTGAGGCTTAAAGAATAATGCATAGAATCTCTGAAGTAATGTCTTCATATTTTTCCATTTATTTTCGCTATCGCAATGTTTGCTACAGGACCAGTGGCGGAAAGGATAAGATATGTTGGAGAGGGTTAATTACAACTCCAATTCACTAATAACATTGGATAAATTTCTTAAATTTAACATTACTACATGCCCATGGTTAACACAAAACGATGAACGTTCCAAGGTTTGGTCATCTAAAGAGGGCTAAATAATTTATCAGTCGAAACATTGTGGAGATAGAAATAGTTCAAAAACCAAATACCTAAAACTTTATACTAGTTTTATATAGGCTATTACACACATGGGTTTACATTGGGAGAAAAGATATTGGTTTTAAAGTTTCTTGGAAGAATATATAATACCTGGATAAGTACGTTTTTTTCGTTCCTAAACACCAAAATTTATTCATTGATTTTACGTGATTCAATTTATTATTCAAAACTATTGGGGCTAAAATAATTTCATAATTTACAACTGTTCGGATTTTAGAATCCTAATATATACACATACAAATTCTTATGTACAGGTGCACATATATACATAGCTAATCTCTGTATCTATCTATTTTTGTATTACATATATATATATAATCAGATCTCAGGTTTGGAATTTCTATCAGCCGACTTGAGTGAGGTTTGGCAATATTTCTGTTAGCACTAATTCGTTCCTTTTCTCCATTATACTTTTCCTGCTCTTTCTTTGACATGCGTTGGCCTGGTTGAAACTGCTTTTTACTTTGCAAAAGCTGCTAAATTAGTGTTTAGTTAGAAAAATAATATTTTAATGAAAGACAAGTTAGATGGGAATTTAAAAAAATACTGTGTGCATTATGCGTGCGTTTACCTCACACATCAAATACTGTTTTATTGACACTGAATCTTTCAATTGATAATACATCCCAGAAACACAACCATGGTAAAATCTACACACAACGTGCCATGAAAACACACAATCTACCCTGTGTAAATGCAACGCACAACAAGAATCTATATAGAAGAAATACCACAGCCCAGCCTAACAACGATAAGAGCAAAGTGTATCACATGGTTACAAAAATAATTTTCTGGATCTTTTAGATAAATCTTGTTAATTTGTATTTCAAATTTTCAGACTTATCATATTTATTATATTTAGCACAGTGTTTCAACCGTTGACCACACCAGCATTCTTCAGGTTATGCGAGCAAAAATTGGTCAAGACTTTGTGACAACAATTATAAAGATGAAAACAATAGTTTAAAAACTTGATACACAATTAAAAAATGTACTGATAAAATCAGGCTTCCTTCTAATACAGCAAAATATTTGTACTCTTCCAAATGTATTGAAATTCTTATGATGATTTTTTTAGCATAACACTTAACTGTAGATTACCACTTAACACGCCTACCTGGTCATGGTTAAAGGAACATGGAGTGTACCCAATGGTAACAGTCCAGACCGATAAATAGACATGTATTGTAATTAGAAATCTTACAATACAGTTTTTGTTTTTATATTTCAACGAAACTTAAATATCAAGTCGCAATAACAAGTTTAAAACATAAACGCATGATCATAAACACACACATTACATATATATATATATATGTTATTATTATTTATGGAAACATATTTCCGACAGTATTTTATTTGAATAAACCATATTAATTATAATTAGAAATCAACATCAATATATCCAAAATATTTATTGATGTTGATTTCTAATTATAATTAATATGGTTTATTCAAATAAAATATATATATGTATATATATATATATAAAGTATTTTCATATTCTGCCATCTAATTTGCTATAATTATCAATACTAATATATAATGGTGTATGATAGTACTAATTTACATGGGTTTGCATAATATAATACATTGCATTTCAATTATCTTTCCCCTGAGAGCGCATATATATTGCAAGATTAAATATATACTCTTACTCAGTCCCTTTCCCCATTTATTATTTGCAGACTTGTGGTTCTATTTTTGACGTCTTCTCAGCTCTCAAAATTAGAAAACAATAAAAACATCAAGAAGAAACGACAGTACTTCCGCTAGGTGAATGTGTTGAGAGACAAAGAACTGGGCAGTAGATTAAGCAAAGTTCAGGCTATGTCAGGTCAAGTGATGACACTTTATATGAACTATAGCGAGCAGACAATCTGATTGAAAAAATTAGGTTTCAAGATATTTTAAGATTTTCTGAATTTCAAATCAGACATTGTTCTCTTATGATGAAGTTATAAATATAGCAAAAACCTATGGAGCAAAATTATCAGAGCCGAGTATAAATTATTCTTTACCTTTCAAATGAGGTATAGGTTATTCAAGAAAAAAAAATGTTTTGTTAGAGCTTTCAAAACTTCTTTGCAAATTTTCACTTGAAAGTTGTTTTTTTAGTGCTTTAGTTTGACTTAGTAATCTTAAAATGATTTCCTGAATTCAAAATCATGAATTCATTTCTATGAAGATTCCATTCCAAATGCCAAAAACAAATTTTTCTTCTTTTTTTTCTATAAAATTGCTAAACAAAAACTCATTTGCATGGTTGCTGTCTTGAACACCCAATCAACAGATTTGATGACTGTTGGTATCTCGCATGTGTGATCCTCAAAATGTTGTCACATTGTTTACGTACATTTATATACTAAGGGATATAAGTAGAAATGTTTTTTTTTTACATTCGGTAATTTGATGAATGCTTTTACCAGTCAGTTGGTCGTTTTATAACCATTACATATGACGGTTCCATTCACTAGCCAGAATTTCATGTAGGATTACACATTTTTTTAAATTGTAAGCCTCGCTTAATACAAGTCACTTATATGGGTGTCATTTTCAGATCGGGTCAGAGAGTATTTCAAATTTCATTGTAACAATGACTAAAATTATGCATTGTTGCAGATATTGACAGTATGAGAGAAAGCGACCGTTGACATGGACATACGTCAAAAGCAGAGAAGCGTAATGAGATCTCTCCATTCTGTAACAATTGAACCAATCAACATTCACCGGCTCCTATTTCATGTAGATGATGAGTCAAGAGATGAATTGTCGATTTCAGAGTGGAGATAGAGATATGAGTGACAAATCACGCTTCGGACATGTTTCTCGCAATATGAATGGTGGAAACTATGTAGAACAATACATTTTGTAGCAAAAAAATGGTGGCTGGTTTGAAAATATTTTATAGCTAACTTTAAAAGAAAATAACTTCTAAAAAATAGGTGGAATCATTAGTGGAACGATCTTTGTAGCGAGTTAAAATAATAGGGTTAAATGTTGACAGAATTATGGGGACTGTATTTATACAGGGTGTCCTAAAAGTCACTTAAAGCCTGAAGATTTTTAAACAATGAGTAAATATGCAGTTCAAACGCAGGACCTTATCCAAAATGACTTTAATTTTCTGCATAAGTTCATTTTGTCAGATGAAAAATATTTGCATTTGAATGGATTCGTTAGCCAACAATATTACAGATTTGGGGGCTCTAAAAATCCAAGGGCAATTTATTAATTCTTCTATGACTATATTGAACACCCTGTATATATTCTTACATTTTTTAACCAATTCCATCCTTGATGGATGTAAAGTGACAAATAAATCCTCAAGTTCAAATAAATTAAGAGGATTGGTTCAATTACTAACCCACTGATTAATACTCTACTTCACAAACCGGATTGTGAAACTAATATATTCATCTATGCATACCCTTTATGTACATTCAAAAACAAAAGATAGTTGACTTGATTTATAGCAGTAATTGTTATGATAAAAATTTATGGGTCTTGAAGTAATCAGTTAAAAAGACTTCAAAGGCAATCACAGATCATTAACTTTATTGCACAGAAATCGATTTAGGCTTGATGCAGTGAAATAGAAGCAAGTATTGGCTCACCATTTCTGCATAAAGGAACAATTAATCAGGGTGAAACAGACGATAGTTACACTGCCTGAAGAAGACTTAATTTATACATGTTTGACTTTATTGCACAAAATAAACCTTTATTTCTTTGCAAATTTTACCATTGCGGTTCTAATTACTACAAAGATGTTTCTTGTCATAATGTAGAACGATGGCTCACGGCCACGGCTCGTGCAGGAACAAAAGTGCTTGGCCAAGATTTAGTTAGAAGTGAAGCTTAAAGGATCAATTTGAAGGAGAATAGATTACTTGATGTAAAGATATACAAAGATATTTTTAATTTCTAAATTGATTAGTTGAAACCAAAATCTTGTCTTTTATAAATAGATAATACAAGCACGAATGAAAATTATTAAAATAAAAAGTAATTAATTATTAAAATTTAAATTATTAAAATAAAACTATTATTATGATTAAAACTTTTTTTGTCGTGTGATTATTTAAATTACCCACATATCTATATAAATACATTCAATAGATCAACATTAAATTAAAAAGTAATATTTCTTTCATTTAGTTTGTTTTGGGGAAAAGTGTTTTCATGATATCTTTTGTAACTAATGACATTAACAATGAATGAATATTCCTTTTAGTACAGCTACAGCTATAGGTAAATAGTTCCATGGTTTTTCTTTTATTACCCGAGAAAATATTTCTTATACAAAACCCAACCACATACTTCAGTTCTCAGTTTATAATGGCTCTAAAGAGGTCAACGCCCAACAAAATGACCCTACAGAGGTCAACAAGCTATGAAATTCAATAATCAGTATATTATTCATATAAGTAAAATAATGAGTCTATAATCTTATTCATATATACATAGGTATACAGAATACTATAAAAAAAGAAGTACAAGCGTGAAAGAATGGACATTACCGTAAACGCCTTTATATTCACCACAGTGCTGCATGTAAACCATTTATCTGCAAGGAAAAATCATTGCTTATCCTTGTTAACTCTAGAAGTCAACTCACACTCTTGGAAAAAAAATGAAATAAAAGAATCTTCTACTAGAAAGAAAAATCCAGACCCTAACACATTTACTTGAAAAATTCCATATGGTCAAATGAACAATTTTCTCTGCAATTCTCATGCCTTGCATTCAAACTGCATACGTAAATTTATTCATCTATCAAATCCGTTTCACAATATCTTTTTTTTTGCCCTATTTTCTCTTTTTCCTTTTCATTTGTTCTTTCTTTTTCCTCTTCCCCACCTGTTTTTTGTAGGGGAGAGATTTTTCTTTTCTTTTTTTCACCAAGAAATGAATGCTTTGAAAGCATCATTTGTAGAAGTGTCTGCTATTATTTGAAGGATCATTTATTCTGTTCAATGGCTATTTGTTCTTGAGCACGAACTGTTGCATTTTGATGAGGGGAAATTCGTGAAACATTCGCAGTTTTTGCTTTCTTTTCTCATCGTTTTTTTTACCTTCAAAGCATTTTTAAGGCAATGTTTAGAGTTTTATTTTCTTAAGCAAGAAATAATAATTCTTAAGCATTGAAATAATAATGTTTATTATTTCATATTAGATTTTGAGTGAGAAAATATGAGTCATTGATTTTATCTTCTTAAAAAACTGATGTCTTCAAAATATCAGACTCCTCTTTCTTTATAGACGGAATAGAAAAGAGTTGTGAAAAAGAAAACTATCTAGCTCATTATAACATTTAAAATAAACAATTTAATACATAAAATCATAAAAATTATTTTACATCTTATATAAAGGGCTAATAACTGAAGTGGCATTGAGAATTTATGCCATAGAATTCTAATTTATATTGTCATGTAACGTAAAATGGTCAAGAAAAAAATCCCGTATGATATCGAAAGAATAATATAATTGAATCCAATTAAACAGGTTTATGAAATGCTGGAAGTTGCCCTGCCTTGCTCTTGGGTTGCTTTGATACTAATTATGTACTCATTTTTTTATCCGTGTTTTTGTTATACGAGGTTTGTTTTTTTTAACTACGATTCGTACTGTAATTTTTTAAATGCCAAAAATCATTTTCATAAACTGCAATTATATTGACACTCTAATGACCAATGTAGAACCCAAATAGTGGACGCTATGGTCCTGTAATAATCCATTTTTTTTTTTTCAGTTTGACCCATTAGCAGTTACTTTTCCGCTTTGAAAGCAAATTTTCCACAGGTCCGAATACTTCATGTACCTAATGTTAAGGCTTAAGACTAAAAATTAGCAAAGGATTTTGGTAACTCCGATTCCTCGGACAGACACAAAAGGTCAATTTTGTAGAAGTGGTAATAGTAGTTTTTTTTTCTTTTTTTCGTATTAGATTTTAAAAAAATAGAGAGATGTTCTGAATTTCATTTCTTGATTCTATTTTTAACGCTTTGAAAAGAAATAATTAATTTCATAGGAATGAAAGTCTTATAATTAAATGTAAACCTAAAAATCTTAAAGGGCAGACAAGAAATGCTTTAAAATTATTAAATATATTATAACAATATAGGAAGATAGATAGAAATTAGTTTGTATTTTTTTTTGTCCTGTCCTTCCGTCTATCATAAACAACAGCTGACAAAAAAGAAACGTTTATGACTCCAATGATAAAGTTCAACACAAAGGAACATGATTATGTTTCCCAAGGATACTTAATGGTATTATATATATATTTATTTATTTATTTATTTATTTAGAATTTAAATTTTAACTTAAGAAACAGAATATTATCACGTCATGACGTCACCATCTTACGTTGGTTTATAAAAATCCATTTTCTTTATATCTTTAATATTTTCTTTTTTAAAAATAATTCATTTGTTGTTATAACATCGAAAATACCTCGTCCCTAGCAAGGCCTAATGGACAGAATAACAATAATAATAACATAAATGTGCCCTGAAGAAGGAAAAACATCCGAAACGCGTTGGCACTA
>JAUZSX010263072.1:0-15031 GCA_034780655.1 Idiosepius hallami
TGTGTTTTGGTGTTATTTTCTACTTAATTTATATATTATTAACTATTTTTAATTTATATATTATTAACTATTTTTTTTATTTTACATTTTTTTTATAATGGGCTCCCATATTACTTGTCCAAATATTAAAACTCTTGTAATTAACTAAAATTCAGGATTTCCTTTCATAATGAATATTTCATTTTGCTAATATTTATAGGATAAGAGACAAAACAAAGCTGACCCAGTTTTAAGATCATTAACCATTTTGTATTGTTTCCTTATGTTGAGAATTAAAAGAACATTCATTAACAAAATTTGGAAACTTTTCCATATGTTGTTAAAATGTAATTTCCTTTTATTCATGCAATTAATAGTTATGAAATTTTCAAAAATTATTTTTAAAGCCACAATGCAAAAAATATCCGTTTTTTCTCGTATTGTTACCATATGGTCACACCATTTGTAAATCCTAAAAGAACCTTTAACTTGTTTATTAAACCTAGCAGGGGTGTAAGGATGAAGCAATATATTCCCATACTATAACTCGAAAATTATTAAGTGAAATTTGTTGATACTTTCACAATTTGCTTATGATAACATAATTAACAACTCTTTAAAAGATTATCTAAAAATTAATTCATGAGAATTAAGATTAAGTGCAGGTGTGTTATATAACTCAAAAAGTAATTATTTTATATTCTAAACTGAATGTTACAAAAAATCTAAGTAAAGTACTACTTACTCTTCCAATGTCCATTTTAAGAATTACACAAAAAACATACCCACTTTTACTTTTATTCTCATAATGTTACAATAAGATCAAACCATTTGTAAATTCTTTATAAACATGTGACGAAAACCTAAAGATAGTTTAAATATGTCCACATGTCATAACTTAAAAAGTATTAAATGAATTTTTTTTCATACTTTCACAATCTGCTAATGATAGCATAACATCTCTTTAAAAGAAAATTATCTCTAAATTAATTCATGAGAATTACGGTTAACCAACAATAAACATAAATAAAGCTTTCTAAAAAAAAGTCTTTATCCACAACATTTTTCCACGGTTCTACATTTACTACTTTGATCTTTTCTTAGATAAAGTAATCTTTGGAATCGTTTTTTTTTCCCTCACAAGGGATCTGAATTTTTTCATTGAATCTTTTATATGTGACATCAAAATTTTTGTAGGTTTCTTTACCAAGAGATATTTTACAAAATAGAATAAAATAAATGAAATGTACTTTAAGCACTAAAAGGTAGAAAATAAGAAATCAATCACAATGAAAAGAATAAGGAGATAAATAGGTTGGGAATCATTGCTCTACCCTAATTTTGTGAAACTTTATGTTTTTCCCTTATAAATCAAAACCATTTCAATCACTTTCAGTTGCCTCAGGTAGACAAGGCTTGATAACTCAGGAGAATAATTCATCTAGGTGTAAAGGAAAACACTGATTCAAAAAATCTGTGAAGATGTGACCCATGAACAAAATGAAATAAACTCTAGTTAAATGGCGTGTTGCCATAATTAAAAAATCCCAGGATATAATGAGCATGTACAACTGGCTTTGTACCTAATTTTAGTTAGTGCTCAACCAAGTTTATATATCTTTGTAAAGTAATATTCTTGATAGTTTTCAAATCATGGAAATTAAGAATTATTACTGAATGATTTTGAATATAAAATGAAGAATTCTAGCAAAAAACTCAGGAGTATTCTATAAGTAGAGTTTAGAGATGTCTGTTACATCTTGGTTGTTATATGATGGAAATAAAAATGTTACAGCAATCAATTGTTTGGAAAAATAAAAACATTATTTGTAAAACAAACTAATATAATTCTTTATTTGCTATAACCATTGAACATTATGAATTGTTATGTAAAAATCATGTGAACAATAAGTTTAGATAAGTTGAAATAATCAACTATGAAACAAAAGTGAAATGGTAACACTTACAGCCTTGTTAATATTGAATCTATTTTCACTCAATCAAACATTAGTGGTGAACATAAATATCATTTATGACTTGAATATAAGTTGATATGCTAAAATATGGATTATTTGCCCACCAAAAACCTATAGTTATATTAAAAATATATATATGGTTATAATTCCTATAATGAAAGATAATGCCTTTCTAATACTATTTTTCATATTTAAAAATAGTTATTAAATCTAATGTGTTGATTTATTCGAAAAGAGAATAAATAATATGTGGATAACAACTTCTAAAAATGCATAAAATAAAATATTTTTTAAGTAAGCTTAAATGTATACAAAATAACGTGACACTAATTGATACTGAATCTAAAAAGCGTTATGGATTCGTCTAAAATGAAAATCATTAATAATGGCTTTGATAAGGGGTAGAAAAAAATGAATAATGGTGCAGGGGAATTGTTATGGTAATATAACATTTAATTGGATTGAAAAAATAATTGGTTGGTTGCAGAGAAATTAGTAAGGAATATGAAAATGTTGAAATTTAATGAAAAAATGCCAATTTTATGGAATTACAGATGAAAATTTTAACAAATTTAACAAAAAAAGAAAACAAAAACATACACATTCATTAAAAAAATGTTTGTGAAAAGTATAACAAAATAGCATAGAAAAAACAGTTTTCTTTATTAAAATAAAAATAAAGGAAAAGAAAAAAAACAAAAATAAATCTTAAATAAATTTATATTTTAATTCTAATAAAGTCTCCTTTCATCAAAATAATAATATAAGGACATAAGTTTAAATTATATCCAATAAATATAACAAAAAACCTTTTTAGAAGAAGCAAAAAAAACATTGTCTTTTCCTTGTTTTTGTTATTTGTGTTTAATAAAAAGAAAAAGAAAACAATAGAAGACCTTCAAAATTATCATCAATGCTAAATTCTTTATAGAGACATGCTTTTGAAAGATGTAAGACTATTTAGAAATTGATTTACTTAAATTTTAAAGAAAACAGTAACATAATTTTTTCTTCTTTAAATGGTTAAATTTACAATTCATTTGAACCTTTTATGTAAAAATAAGAAAATGCATTAATCAAGAAACAACAGAATAAAATAATTCAAGAAAGACAATTTAAAGTAATAAGAAAAAGATTTATCAAAGTTGGGTGAACCCCTTTATATCTGATAGGAAATAACTGCTGTCAGGAGTGCTGTTTCATCCCTAACTTGAGTTGTCCATTTAATAAAGCTACTTCCCTTGAATAGCATTTCTTTAACAGAAGGCATGTTGGTGGGAAATTTGACTGCTTCAAGCTTGAAATCATTATCCTACTTCAACCATTAGGTAAGTAAACCTTTTGCACTTTTTAGAATGAATTCATAGAGTGAAGATATTACTTTCTTAACCTGACACAGGTTATACTAATTTGTTACCATTTTTTTTCACTTTGAAATTTTTGAGGCCTAGTATTGTCAACAAGTGGGTTTTATGCCTCTTAGGGAAAATCCACCCCCAAGATCTCCCCGATGCTGCAAGCCAAGCGACAGCTGACAAAAAGAAAAACAGTTGCCAGGATATATGGGGAGAGTCTGACATCTGCTGAATTTATTCAGAGGATGGTACAAGAAGAGGATGAAAAGCAGCCCAAAAGAGCCAGCTATTAAAGAGGGAGAGAAAGAGAAGAGGAAAGGGAAAAGAAAAGAAGAAGAAATCAAGAGTGGAAATCTACTGATGATGAGTCTGATCTAGAGTTCAATTGTGACACTGAAAGTGATGAAGATTAGCAGCCAAAACGGTCAGCACGAGAGTTAGTAACAACGATGAAGATGAAACTTGCTCAAGAAGAAAGGAGAAAATAAAAAGAAATAGAAAGGGAAAGAAAGAACATACTACCATCTCTGTTGACGATTCACAAATTAGGGTCAAACTAGTTACCCCATGGTGATGACAAAAATGATGAACAAACTGTCAACCCGGTCAAGAAACTTCTTTGAAAATTTTTCAGTCAAACAATAGGCTACGCTACCTTGTGTAGGGTGTAGAGCTGGCTGTGTTCATGTTAGGTATCTTTGAAAAGACACTGTAGGGCATTAATATTGATACTTACACTTTTGATGCCCAAAGGAGGCAAAGGGAATGGAAATAAGATGGGGGTGGAATTGTCCCTTTATCCCCCCACCCCAAATATTGAAATTTATTTAAAACATGTTTTTTTCACTGACTCTGTTACAAGAGTTCACTTTTTTTTTACATATCGACCTGTTTTGACATTATATGTGTGGTAATTTTTTTGTTTAGTAAAAAATATTATTTTGTCTTTGGCAGCCATTTTTGGAAAGTTGGGGGTGGAATTACGTTGGTTCACCCTACATAAAACTCATGAAGAATAGGCTAAGAGTTAATTTGCTATTTTTCTAAATCAGAGTAGTGGAGTAGATATCACATATATTTCATGATTTTTTTTCCATTTGATCTTTAGTTATTTTTAGAAAAAACTCGAAGGAAAAAAAAACTCCACTTCTGAATGCATAATTAAAGATTCTGCTAATTTAGAGTTTTTAATTTGTAATGGAATGAACCAAAAAATTGTTGTGTGAAAAGTTTACAATCCAAAAATAATTAAAACAAATTAAACACAAATTTAGGGAATAAAAATTAACTGTATTTATTTACTAGAAAAACTGCACAGCTGATTTTTAGTCATGGCACACACAAGTTCACGGTTTTTAGTTTTCAAGTTGAGATAATTAATAGCGTAATAGTAATTTGGTAATCATTCAAATAATCTTCTCATCTAGAACAATAAAAAAGCTGATTAATATCAAAGTATTTTTTCAATGGGGAAAATAAAATGAGCATTATTTAATTTCCAACATTATTTGACCAATCAATTTCTCAGAATTTTGAGGATGACATTGACACAACCGAGAGCTGTATTTTCTGCATTAACAATAAATTTCTTTTAAACATTGATTGAATTTTACCAAATGGTTAAAGTTGTGATTTTCTAAAATTGGTTTAATTTTCTTTTGGTTAGTTTATTCAATTTTTAAAATAATTTTTACAATAAATATTATTTTAAATTTTCATTATTAATACATGTAGGATATCTTCCATAACCTAGGAATAAAAAAAATGAAATCATTAAATTGAGAATTATACATTGATATCAAAATAACAACAACAACATGCACTAAAAAGTGCATGTGCATGCATGAACAAGAAAAACAGAAACAAAGAATATGTGAAGAAAAGGATCAAATGAGAATACTGACTGTGTTTTTGTGTACCCTTAGGTCCATCAATCCATTGGGCTTTTGGTAGATCCCGAAGAACACTCAGCAAATAAGGAAGGATTTTGTCTTTGTACTAAAAAAAAAAAATATAAATATATTTATCTCAAAGAACTTTTTTTGTTATGAGACTTTTACCAACCCATTGGTGGACTCTAACAGACATTACATTAACCAAGAGCCAAACACTCTAGCCAAAATTAGACACTCCCCAATATTCGACTGAGTAGTAAAATTAGCTTACACCAACCCAAAAAATATATTAAAAATTGACATTTAAATAAAACATAAAAATAACAACTATTGCTTGAAATATGTACAGTATGCTAATTACACCCCCTAAACTATTGTCTCAAACAATTTAAAGGATAGTGGCTTTTAACTGATTTCCATTTATAAGAATACAATGAAAAGCTTCAAGTTTTAAGTTAACATTGTTCCTATTCTCAACTAACAAATAACTTTAAATGTTACCTAATGTATTAATAGGCCAAAAGAAGAAAGTTTATTAAAGTTATTCATGCTTACCTGCAGTCCAGACTCTAGTAAATATATTCCTAAAGCAAGCACTGCATCTTGTGAGCGAATATCCAACTTGAGCGTACCATGGCTACTCTCTGATGGACAGAGTTTCATTATCTTTTGGACCTGAAAAAAAAAAAAAATTCCAAAATAATTCTTTCATATAAAAGTGTTAACTTGTTTGTTGTATAATTTCTATTGCAGCACATGTCAGAATTAAACTGAATATTCTTCAAAGAAATAATAGAACTTTAAAGAAAAATTTTTTTTATAAAATACAGAACAATATTTTGTACACTTAACTGAAAAAAGAATTATTGGCAGCTTACCTTATTTACCTAGTTGTAAATAGAAGGTAAATCAATATTCTACATATGTTCCTATCAAAATTATCAGCTTTGGGCTTAAGAAAAAACTGAAATCACTAAATCGTCCAAGATAAAATGGTATAATTTGAAATCATCTAAAGTTGTTTCACTACCCAAATTTACATTGGGTTGTCCCAAAATTTCAAGGAAACAATTCTTTGAATTGAGCAAGCTTTATTCACCAGATCCTAAATTTGCATATCAGTGGCAGAAAAGTTTTGGAAAATGGTAGTCTTTATTTTGAGGAATAATGTTGTTTTTTCTATTACTTAGCAAGTAAAATTTCAAAGTGTTTACAAACTTTTTTTTCGACGTAGCCCAGTGGATAGGCAATCGGATTTCAGAACTGTAGTGCGCAGATTAGAATCCAAGTTGTTCCATCTACGTTGACGCGTCGACTAATACCCTTACAAAGGTATGAATCCCCATCATTCCTCCAGCTATGGATTAAATATTACAACTTGTCTTACTAAAAAAACTATGCGTGTATTAAAATAATGTTTATCATAAGTAATTGTTCTCGGCGTTAAAATGACCTAGAAAGGTTGATATGCCATTAAACACCAAAGAAACAAATTTTTGGAACAACCTAAAATTTGACCAATTTTGTAAAACATCTGATTCTAAAACTTTTGACATATCAAAAGTAAAACAAAATTATTATGTTGCGATTGCCATAAACAATTTTAAATCTTTTCTTTTTATTATTATTATTATTCATTTCATTCTATTTGATAAACTGATGACCCTAAGATAATTATCTAAAATAAAACTATATTATTTCAGTGGCCCCAGGTAGTAATGATAAAACTACTGCCTTGAGAAAACAATCTTATTTAATGGCAAAAAGACAAGCAGATAAATGATCAAACGATAAATTTCCAAGGAAACTATTGGCAAAGCAGTAAAAATGAGAATCTACGTTTTTATAATACAATATAACAGTTGTGATCTGTATTCAGGAAATTAAATCTTACAAACCATATTTGTCATACATAGAAAATAGAAAAACATTGGGATGAATGATCAATTAAACTAATTGTACTATAACTATTTTTTTAAATCAATGCTTTAATCAAATAAAATTAAAGAAACTATTTTTAAAATGGCTTTCCTTATTTTCATGCACACACAACTGACAAGTTATTCTTATAATTTTTACTATATATATATATATAATTTTTACTTCATTTCATTGTGAATGACCTCATTTAATTGTGTTGTAAGTCAATATAGATTGAGAAAAACAAGTAAAATCAAACTTAGCATAGATTTATTTATTTATTTTGAAAAATCAAAACATACATTGTTTGTTTTATTCTATTTTGGCAAAATTAAAAACAATTCTGTTAAAAAGAATAATAGTGTTTCTAAGACAAAAGTATAATGTAAATTAATAGTTTTAAATCTAATTCTATATTGATGAAATGCTAAATGTGAAGTAGACTGGATCAAGAAAATGACTATATTTAATAGTAAATCCTCTTTTGAATCTGAAAACCCATGAGACTGATGCTTAAGTTAAATTTTTATTTGAGGTGAAACAAAAAATTGAGTTACAGGACATAATTTTATCATGTCAATGACCTTACATGAATTAAGCTGATCCCTATGTACTTATGTAGCAGTCATCTCAGACCAGCATCCCTGCCAGGTCATTTGGCCACTTTCTAACCAGTTAGATGGCTAGCAGAGCACACAGTGATTCCTGCAAGTAACCCGAAGAATTATTTCTACCCCTTTTTGAGAACTACAGTCGGACGGCAGAGGGAACACTACCAGCATGAGAGAAAGACCCCTTTTTCTCTTCTCTTCTTCCACTGGATGATCAAGGAACATTCTTGATATTCTGTCATCTCTTTTTTGGTAAAAAATAAAGCTTCCTTCGTTTTGCTCTTTTGTTTTTTGTTTTTTTTAAAGTTTATTATGGACATTTGTTTTACTGTGATAATTTTACCAAATCACTAAACTTATCTAATTAAACTGAGAAAATTGCGTTTTTTCAATTTTTTCTCAAAGTCAAATCAAGTGAATGCAACATAATGAGTATAGATTGATTTTATCATGTTATCTATAATTAACAGCTAATAAGGTCAAATTACATTTAAAGTGTCACTAAACATTCAACCTAAAATCAAAATTAAAAAATAGAATGATCAAAGAAATTTTAAATCATTGAAGTCAATTTTATATGCACTACAATGAGAGACATGTCCAATTAATTGCCTGAGTCCATTAAATGCACCACATAGAGATTAGACCAAGAGACAAAATACGAAAGAATTATTTTAATGTTAGATGCACCTTAGAGTTATGGAGACTAACTATTGAAAAGTTTGTCATGAGTCATGAATCTAATAAAATTAAAAGTCAGTTTGTAGTCAAATGCTTTAAAAATTATGAATTTCTCAACATTTTTTCCATACAATCCAATCTTTAATTTTAATGCTCAATTTTCTTATTAAGGTATGAATCTAATTTTTGGTATGAGTTATTATCATATCAAATCCCAATTATCATTACTAGCGCCGTGTTGCAATCAACTTTCCCTACGAGACATTGGACTTAGAGACAAAACATGGAAGAATTAGTAGATGGACCTTAGAGTTTCCAAGACTAACTATTGAAAAGTCCATTACTGATGATTCTAATAAAGTTCAAATTTAATATTCTGTCTGGCTTTCATACTCTTAATTACATGAAATTATAAAGAGAAAAATAAATATGAGCTAGTTTAATTTTTTTTATGTTTCTTCTTCCAATATAAACCAATAGTCCGTAAAAAATGACATTTCCCTTACACCAAGAGGGAATGAAACTTTAGTGGGTTAAGAGTGTAGCTTAGGGTCCCATAAACATGGTTCTGTATGTTTACAAAAGTCAAAGAGAGTTATATTTTTAACATGCAGAACTGTGTTTAGGGGGCCCAAAGCTACACTCTGAACCCACTAAAGTTAAATTCTTTTTGGGTGGAAGGGCGACGCCATTTTTTCCTGGACTATAAGTTCTAAAAAAGGCTAAAAATATTTTAAGTTGTCATTCCAGTTTTGTGAGCTTATCACCCATTTTTAGTCTAAGGATTTCATTTTCAGATCCAAAACTGTTGTACTTACTAAATAGTTAACAAATATCTCAATATTATTATTAACCTGTCCAAAAATGGGTAGTTGAAATACTTTGTTCAGATTGTCATTTTTGTATTGTTATCGTGGCTTACTTGTTTTTCATATGAATTCATAAATAAAAGAGATTGAATATCTAAACTAACACTTTATAAATCAGATATTCTTTATCATGTGGTACAGTTGAGAATGTTTTCATTTTCGATTGTTTATTTTTTCTGCTTCCTGTGCAGATAGGGTTAATGTACACAATTATGGATAAAGTTTTATATAGGAGAGTAAAATTTAATCTGATCTGCTAAGTAGTGTATATGTATGTGAGTGGGTTAGCTGTAAGTACTTAGAGAAGAATATAGAGAAAAGTAAATAGCAAATAATTTGAACACATGAATAACAAAAAAGGGAAAAAGAGAGATTTTATAACCTGTTTATTGAACGAAAAAAGAGGTCATAGCAAAAGATAGAAAGGAAAGAAAGGTAAATAAAATGAAATAAGAAAATTCTACAACTTCAACCAGATAAATATACAAAGATCTTTTAAATTAAACAATTAAAAAAAAGGAAGAAAAGCAAATTCCAAAGGAAAATAGCCTAGGATGTCCAAAAAGTTACTGTGAACTATGGCTATACAGAAATTTAAATTAATGAACAGTAAATTTTATTATAAAACATGGAGACAATACAATTTTTACCAATAAAAAAGTTTTATTTACTTAGTTTTATAGATTATCTTAAAGGAAATGTCCTCTATTGGAATTATGACATAATTTTCTACAGCACACCAACTTTTCAGACACCCTGTAGCTTTTAGACAACATTTGAGTTTTAGTTTCTAAGTGTTTATCAACTATTGCTTTAATCTTTATTAGTAAATAAACAACATTTCAACCACTGTATCCTTCAGTCTTCTTCAGATACTTCTTGCTGATTATGAAAGACTTAATGTTGAAAAAAAAAATTCATAGAACTTTGACCTTAACTGTACTAAATTGAGAATCTAAAAAAGGAAATATTTACTAAATAAGACATACTTATCTACAATAAAAACAAACAATGAATGTGAACTTGGAATGGACTGTTGGAGTGTGTTGAATTATTGCACTAAAATCGCAACTATAATAATCCAATTATTTGCTAGGGTGTTTATTTTACAAATACAGAAAGAATATCAGATTTATTAAGTGTGTTACTATAAACCAACAGTAACAGCAATGAAAATGGCTATCTTCTGTGAACCTTAACAAATAATATGGACAGTAAAAACAAAGCAGAAAAAAAAACTGTAGGTTAGAAAGGTGTTAAATATATTTCTGCACATGTTTTACTGCGTATTTTAACAGTAGGTTTGATATTTTCAGTGACAAAGAGAAAATGTTTGGATTGTTTTTACAAAGTTGTTTAAAAAACTCAACAGTCTTTAATTATATATACACCATATTGTCATTAGTGTCTACACTTCTACAATCACTGGTATTGGGCTCTTTATCTATAAGTATAGACAATCTCATTCTACAGATTGCTATAGTAGATGTATAGCTTTATATAAAATTGCTTATTTAAAAATATTATCAAAAGATATTATACCAGGCATTCCATTTGTGTTCATAATTGGAATAATACTTTTGGGTAAGGTATAAATCCCAACATTCCCTCCAGCTATAAATTTGTGCATATTTTGTTATTCCAAGAATGTTTGTCGAAAATGATTATTAATGGTATTAAATTATCCAAAATGGTTGATAATGGCATAAAACAGAACAAGCAAGCAATGACACATCTTGCCTGTTTTGATTTATAAAAAATTAGGTTTTTAATATTCTATGTGGATTATATTGATTTTCTTATTTTTCTTGTTATTCAATAAATTTAATCTTTTTTATTAGTAGTATTTTGTTAAATAGGTTTGCTTAGTGACAAGTTTTCAAAATAATCTCCAATAATAAGAAAGAAAAATGTTTGAAAAAAAATTTCCCAAGAATACAAAAAATGTATTATTTTTCAGTAAAGACTATTTTTATACTATAACAGAAAGGATTAAATGACCCCCCCCAAAAAAAAAAGAAATACTGTTATGCCATAGAAATCAATATTGAATCGCACCAAAATAATGCTTATTGATTTTGTTAATGTTTCTGTATTTTTTCATTGACGTCATCTTTTGAAGTATCTAGTACTGAAGTTGATGATTTGTGCTTCCCTTTCTGTTTTAAAGTGAAAAAAATTATTATAAAAAGAAAGTGAAAAAAATAATCATATAAAGAAACTTAATTACTTATTAATAACTTGTTAATTAAAAAATAATTATATAAAGAAACTTAACCCTTTTTCGATTGGAATGAAGGTAGTAAATAATCCCTTAAGAAGCAATTTCAGTTGATTTAACTAAATTAAATTTATCGTAATTTTTTGAGAAACGTTAAGTTTATTTTCCTCCTTAAAGTCTTAAAAGAAAAAAAAACTAAACTCTGTATTAATCTCAATAAATTTGTCTGATGTAAAAAAAAAAAAATCTACACAGCTTCTGCTCTATATTTGCATAATTGGGGCTTTTGAGAAACCACCTCAAATGGAAGAATGTAGTCAGTTCCTAGTAAAGAATTTAACAAAATTACTAGAAAATACCAGTTGTACTATTAACTGTCTTGTTGATAATGTGCAGCTTCTGGTTTTTATTAAGTTGAATTTGTGTTGAACATATAGGCTTGTTTAAGCATCACCAGGATAGACTAAAAGTGGAAAACTACATAAAATCATAACATTTTCTTGATTTTTTTAATAACTAGAATGTATACAAAGTTGACATTTGAATATAACATTCTACAATATGTATTTTAAAAAAAAATCTTAAATTTGTACCTATAAGAGTTTTTGAGATATACGATTTTATACTTCTATGACACGTCACACTCTATTTCCGCCAATCAATATCTAATGATTCAGCATTTTCATCCTCTTGTATTGAAGCAAGTTAAAGCTGGAATTCTTTGAAAAAATTAAGCATAATAAATATCATATATATATAATTACTTTCATTTAATTCCATCTCATTGTATGACGCTTTAAAAATTGCCAATCAGTAAAATTTTATTTTCATAAATAAAGCAATGTTCAATTTTCACACCTGAAGAATTAAGATCAGATTGAATCAAAATTAATTATATTTTTTTTCACTATTTTACTGATTGAATACAAGATTGATAAGAGCATCTTTTGTGACATTTTTACCCATTAGATTTTTTCTCAGTTGATTTCAAAGTTGCCACATTGTGATGTCAATTTGTTTGAGTCAATTTTTTGCATGTTAAAAAAATCATAACTTGAAAACTAAACAAGATATTTTTACAATTTTTGTTTTGATATTCTTGTATTTATGTGTACCAAAAGATATACAGGCCAAATTGAATTATAGATGTTTCTAAAATTTATTCTGCTGGTACCTATTTGAAAAACAGGAAAAAGATTTTTTTTCAAAAACGCTTCATATTTGAAAATGAATAATTTTTTTCTAAAATTTCAAAAAACGCTTCTCTGTTATTTTTTTCAAAAAGACTTCTTTGTATCTTCAATGTATTTTTAAAAATATTTTTAAGCAACAATCTCGACTCCTATTTTGTTAAACTGATTTATATAGCCAAGTTGCATTGGAGACACCAGTTCCTGTCAGATTACCGAAGTTAGGCAACGTTGAGCCTGGATGGGTGATCATTTATGAATGTGAGTGTTCATAGTTCAACTTCTTGTTTTCTTTGGCTCTATCTAGCCATGCGCAGTGCTCATAAACTTGAAATTTGAATCCGGATGTAGAACCCGTTTATACATGACGACTAGAGTTTTAATAGTATATAGATATATAAATATACCTATATCAAGAGAGAATCTAGATCTCTGTTTATACTCTTTATAAATAAACCACTTTGTTACCCAAAACCTTGTCATTTTTTAGTTGATATCGAAATGCACAATATAACATGTTTAGATAATGTTTAGTGTTTAGATAAATTCTATGTGATAATGGCATTTCATTAAAAAAAAATTCTCTTTTATAACCAATGTAGGAAAGGTAAAAGTTATTTTTACAAAGACATTCCTACAAACAATCCCTATTTTTCAGGCAACGCCCTAAGAGTATGAACAAGTTCTAGGTATCAAAATAGGTTGGAACAACAACTGAGAAAAATTTCAATTGAAACAGATATATTTATAGAACAAGTGGCTCTGTTGCAAACATATGGTTACAAACTATCTCTGTAAAAACTTTTTTTTTAAATTGTATCTATTTGGGAATTCATTGAGATGAGGCTTCATAATCTATATTATATTTACTTGGTGAGCACCAACCCAAGTTTGGCACAAGGCCATTTTTACGTGCTCTTACCCGGGCTTTTTACATTCGGTGTTACCCTTCACCTTGATGAGCGTTTCCAAGATATTATATTTACTAGGTGAGCACCAACCCAAGTTTGGCACAAGGCCATTTTTATGTGCTCTTACCTGGACTTTTTACATTCAGTGTAACCCTTCATCTAGATGAGCGTTTCCAAGATATTATATTTACTTGGTAAGCACCAACCCAAGTTTGGCATGTTTACCTGTTTTTTTTTACAATTGGTGTTACCCTTCACCTAGATGAGCTGCTCTACCAAGTTAACGAGCCCTTTCTGCCCAAGGCAGCTATAGGTAAATGTATTGGTTTTGACTGGGATTTGAACTCATGTAATACGATTTCAATAGAGGAAACCAAGTATCTTACATATATCATGAAGAAAATGGTATTAATGCAGGAGAGGAACAAATTTTTGTATTGTTTAAAAAAAAAATGGAATGGGAATTCTTAATGGCCTTGTGCCTAACTTGGATTGGTGCTCGACCAAATAAATACAATATAATGAGCTCGCAAAATAAATATAATATAATATGTAAAAATGGCCTTGTGCCTATCTTGGGTTGGTGCTCAACCAAGTAAATACAATATAATGAGCATTTAAAAATGACCTTGTGCCTACCTTGGGTTGGTGCTCAACCAAGTAAATACAATATAATGAGCATCTAAAAATGGCCTTGTGCCTATCTTGGGTTGGTGCTCAACCAAGTAAATACAATATAATTAGCATTTAAAAATGGCCTTGTGCCTATCTTGGGTTGGTGCTCAACCAAGTAAATATAATATAAAAAGTATGTAAAAATGGCCTTGTGCCTAACTTAGGTTGGTGCTCTACCAAGTAAATATAATAGAAGTGCCTATTATGAAACCCTGCAACCTTTAAAATACAGTCTTATAACTATAAAGGTCTTTCCTCTTTTTATGTGAATATAAAAGATTAATAAAGATTTTAACATCCATCAACAGTTTTCTATTTTAGTTGAGACATTGAATAATCAAAAAGATAACATTTTAGAATTTAAGATGTTATTTTTCTCTAACAAAATGAATCAACTCAGCTGGACAATTCCAATATTTAAGGTTATTTGGGTGAATGTGTAGGGCAGGTTGAATTCAAGCATTTAACAAAATTGATGGCAAAAATGGCGAACATTAATTTTCTATTCAGGGCAGTCTACTTGGCCAAGTGGGTAGCCTGTTGTACTTTGGAATCATAATATGTTAGTTTGAATCCTAGTCGTTCCATTTGCATTCTTAATCAAACTAGAACCATTGGGAAAGGTATGAATCCCCACATTTCCTCCAACTATAGGTTTAATAGTGCACATTGTGTTATTCAAAAATAATGTGTGGACATAAATAAAGGTTTATCAAAAAATGATTGTTCCCGGCATTAAATGACCTAA
>JAUZSX010263182.1:0-15031 GCA_034780655.1 Idiosepius hallami
TGAGCACAATGCAATTTTTCGAAGGGACATTTTTTGAGACTATCACCGGCAAATGGGCAATCAACGCAACATTTACCGAAAAAAATGTGGATAAGTTTAATGAATGATGGTTAGCTTTATTATATAGCTTTACTCTATTCTGTCGGTTGTTAATAAAAAAATTGTTTTGTTTAAAACATGAAGTCGATTAACATTTACTTCCGTCTTCCGTTTATGGCACAACATTAAGAATTCCCATTCCATTTTTCAAACAACCCAAAAGTTCGTTCGTCTCCTGCATTAATACCATTAATTCTTGCTAACAAAATCAATCTCAATAAAAATTTTAATGCCTTTTGCACTTCAGGAAAACAAAAATACTGGGCCATAAATAAGGATGTACACAGTCTGTAAAAATGCAATTTGATTTAGCGAATCAAATTATTGCATTCATTCATTCTTATAGTCAGTGTAGTGTACATCCTTATTATGAACCAGTACTTACCTTATATTTTTATTTTCCTGAAGTCCTAAAGGGACAATTTTAGTGGTTTGGGTTTAGGTTTGTTAATTTGATTTGATTGTGAAAAATAAATTTGAAACTTTATTTTTAAAGAACAGCTCTTTGCGCTATCACCATACACCACTAAAAAAAGCCTAAAGTAATGAATGGACTTCATTTTCTGTTATTGTCCAGGGTTCAGGGAGGAGAACTTTTTTTTGCAATCTTTATATTAATTCATTTCTTTTTAACCTAAAAATGTAATCTTTGATGATAATTCTGGCAGACTGAGTTTCAATTTTAGACTTTCGGCCATCTTAAAAAAACAAAAATATTAGGTAAATGCTGAGACAGTGGGACATAAGCCAGGGTATACACAGTCTGTAAGAATACAATTTGATTGGTTATTAAAATTGACTTTAGTTAAATCAGCAAATCAAATTGGATTCATTATATGAACCAACATCATATTTTTGTTTTCCTAAAGTGCAAAAAGACCAAACTTCCTTTTTTTTATGTTGTTGGACTCGAACTATTAGACCAAACATCAAATATAGGATTAGAGTCAAGGTAGACTTTAGCAAATCATTTATAGAGAACAACATTAAAAAGAATATTCAATATTGGAACTCATTCTGCTTAGAGTACCTAGTTATTTTTTCAAATGTTATTGCCATCTCCAAGGACGAAGGTCTATCCTTTTACCACCTCTGGAGTCTCTAGACTGAGTGTGATAAAGCAATTGGTCTCTTAGTATTAGATTAACAGGGATGCCACAGGAAGGCTTGCTACGTGTCCCACTTAGCGTGCCTTGCTCTGACGTGGACTTGAGGAATGCGTCAATAACCGCCCCCCACTTCCTCTCTAGATGGAGCGGCACGCTATGATGAATGTTATTTATTTGCCAATTTTTTGATGAGTCATCATTCTTGTATTATAACAGCTGGAACTTGTGACAAGACCCTGCCATATTGCCTGAAAATAAGCAGATCAAGTTAAATAATTTCAAAACCTCATAATATTTGATTATGAAGGTGTAGCCATTGTAGCAATATTTATTAAGAAAGAAGGAAGAGAGATTATCATAAGAACAACAACATTGGTTAAGGATAAAAAAATTGATTTCATAGAAATTTTATTTTCTATTACTGAAGGTTAACAATTCTGATTCTTCTTATTGGTTCTTGGCATGGCCTTCTGTTTTGCTGCTGAAGAGCAACAGAGAGAGAGACACACACAATAGACCTAACTGTCAAGTATAGGAGCTCATCCTTTCGTATCTCACAGTGATGTGCATAGTGTAACAATTAGTTTCCATGAAAGGAGTAGCAGGGACACCATGTTCAGGTTTGTTACTTGCCATAGTACAGTATCTGGTATTCTTAAATAGTCACCCATCTAACTAATGATGTGCATAGTGTAACAATTAGTTTCCATGAAAGGAGTAGCAGGGACACCATGTTCAAGTTTGTTCAAGAAAAAAAAATACAATAACATAACTAGAATTGCTTTAATGAGAAAAATTGGTTTTGAGGAAAAACAGCTGCTAAGGGGTCAAAATTTGTAATTAAAAAAACTCCCTCTCTTTCTCTCTTTTTTCTGAAACACACACACACAAATTCTATATTACACACACTCCTTTTTTTTCAAACCCTCTTACTCACACAGTCTCTCTGACTCCCTCTTTTTCTCTTGAAATAAAAACAAAAATAGATTTAAACAAAACAATAGGAACTTAGTTGGAAACCTAATGAAAATTAACTTTGTGTGCTTGTGACTGGATGTGAGTTTGTTCCCTAGGGACTCTGAAATGGCTGAGACAATCTTCTTGAAAATTCACAATTGTACTTAATGTATTGGAGAGTGTTTTTATATAGGTGTTGTTTCAGAGTGCGTTTCGGAGTGCTCCTATTAAGTTTTGAAAATCAATAATAAAAAAAACAGCCTGTAGAAGGAAAAGTGGTGCCATAATTAAGAGTAAAACAACAAAAAATTGAAATTATGATCATATAACTGTGTTGTGAGCCAGTGGTTAGAGCGTTTGTTCTGCACAACATGGTTTTAATGTTCGAATCTCAATTGCGGTTTTGACAGTTAACAACATTGTATATTATTGATGCAAACCAAAAGATTGAAATAGTTGTCCAGCACAATATTAGTCAGTTATGCAAACTTTTGCATTTATTAGTAATAACTTTAGGATTTGTTCAATAATGGAGCTTAAAAACAGAAGTTGATTTAAAATCTAATTAGTGAGCTGAAACCAACTGCTAAGTGACAAAATGTTCCTATCAATCATTTTTAAAGACAAACACCCATTTGCTAATGGTGAGAGACCTGGATAAAACAAAGTTATAGTAGGGATATGAAATAATATTTTTTTTATTAATTTTTGGTGATTCCAAAACATTTATAATAAATAAATAAAAATAAAAAGAACTGTGTTTAATAATCATTTATTGCCAAGTCAGTTCTACAACAGAGTTGCATATTTGTTAAGAAAAAAAAAAAGATTCTATAAAATAGCTAAGCATCCTGAAATTAGAGCTTAAAGAGAATATTGTCTTTTTCAGGATTGAAACCTTTTTCGAAGCGTGCGGCAGGGTTCTGTAATGAAAAACAAAAAGACATAATTAGATTGAATATACTGGATAATACTTTCAGATAAATTAGTTTTATAAAAATTTCAAATTTATACTTTGAATATTAGTGGAGGGGAATGAGGTATAAGTCAATTCAATTTTTTTGTAAAAGTTTGATTTTAGGTAGCAGGTTGAAGACCAGGGTTTAATTATATTGACATAATTAGATTTGGTTGGTAGTCATCTTGTAAAATGGTGTGAAGTAGCCATTTGATTGTTGTCCACTTGAACTAAGATTGTTACTTAGATCCTAAGCTTTAACCTGGTACTAAAAATCAAACTTTAACAAAAAGTTAAATTGAAAATGAAAATTTTGCATATGGTGGGAACCCCACTATATTAGAAAAAAAAATCCTCAATCCACAAAAAAAACAAAAACAAAACCAACAACAAAAATAAACAAAAAATGCAATGTCATAAAAAACTTACCATACGAATAACAGTATCTAATTCTATTAAATCTTCTCCATGAATCATTAATTCTGGTGCATCCAGTGGTGGTTCAAGCAAAAACAATGGATGCAAAGTGTCTTTCATTGAAACCCTGTTCAAAAAGAAATTCAAAATTATATCATTTTATGGAATTTAGTTAATGGATAGATTTTAGAAACAGTAAGGTAATCTACAAAATTAACTAAATATTAATTTGTTTAAGTGTGAGGACAAAATTAATTCCTAAGGCCTAGGTCAGGGATGGACTACCTTGTGTGAAAAATAGCAAACAGGAAGATAAATGTTAAGTGTTTAACTATTGAAAATTTAAATGGCATAGCTTATTCTTTTGGACCCTAAGAGGCCGATATATAGGCCCAGACAACATAAGGCAAAAGAAGACACACCAATATTTTGGCCTTAATATGTTCCTCTAATATATCGGCTCTGAGTGACTACTTGGTAATTTCAATAAGTTGGGGTTCAAAGGGTTAAAAAATATGAGTATGCATAGAAAACAAAAATTGTGTCACAGATCGACAGATTAATAGAAAGCTTTTTAAAGTTAAAATTTATAAAATATTATTATTATTATAATAATTGCAACTTTTCTTTAAACTGCTATCAATATTTTTTTTAAATATTCTTATTTGGATTAATGTATTATTTAATTTGCCAAGGCATGAAATAATTATTTTGGTTTCTTACAATTCCTAAATATAGTATATTTAGACAGAATGTTGTTATTCAATCAAGTGTTATTAGAATGAATTTTTATTTTTAATTTTCTATTTTTTATTCTTTCTTGTTTTCTGACAAAAGTCCTGGTTTTGAGGTTCAGTATCTATATAAGGATATTTGAAGGGCAACAAAAACGTTCTGAAACTTTTCAATAACATTTGTTCAAATTCCTAAATATAAATGGCTTTTCTTTTCTTGCCTAATTTTCTCTTTACAGAGTGTCAACTTTGTGATTACGTATTATTTGACTGATTACAGGAATTTTGATAGGACAAAAATTAATATTCATGTGCCCTATGAGCAGTTTATCTAAAAGAAAAATGTAGGTATCTTCACTAGTTTAATCATAAACATTGCCAGTTTAATAATACATAGAAAACAAATAGGAAATGTATGAAAAAATAAAAAAAGAAAATCGCTTACACCATGCGGTAATTGTTAAAATCATCTTCTCTTCTTTGGCGCCATTCTTTGAATTTTTCAGTTTGGTCTTCAACCTCAACTAAATTCAAATCTTCTAACTCTTCAACAATCTGTCAGGATAAAGAGTGGAAGCAGGTTGATAAAGAGTGGAAGCAGGTTGATAAATAAAAATGAAGTAGAAATAAAACCAACCCCTCAAAAATTAAATTTAGAGCATCATTGTTTTTTTTTAATTACAAAAATAATAAAATATTTAAACTTCAAAGACAATTAACTGAATTTTTTTAGTTTTGTTTAATATTTCTATTCAAACTACTTGGGCTTTTACTATCATCTTAAGTTTTATCTTCACAATAAATTGTTGGCTAGAGTGCTTTTTCTACTTTTTCTCTCCCCCCTTAGGATATGGAGATGTATGTATACATACTTATACATTATATATACATACATAAATTAAATAGAAAAATGTGAGCATGAAAAGTAATATGGTTAAGTTTAAACTTAGAAAAGAAAAAAATGTTGTTAAAACTGGAAAGGAAAACGACTAGATATTCTAGTGAAAAATATAATAAATTTATAACTTAAAATATCGCAGCATTAAAAATTTATTCTAAAATCCAATTCATATATGAGTTCTTAATGCTGCATTATTTTAAGTTTTTTTTGTTGTCATGGTAGATGGATAAAATTATTGGCCTCTCCTAAAAACATTGTTTGTTTGACTCAAAACAAAATGTTTGATTATCTATATGCTGTGGATAACAACATTTTTTGTAAAGAGGGGTTGATTCTTTTTAATCTAAATTTTAAATCCAAAAATTATGTTGAATAAGGTTCAAGGGAGATAATTCAGCATTTCCTTTAAATTTTATGTAAACATTCAAGAAATGTACTATTTTAAACATGTTGAAACAAGGCATAAATCATTTTATATTTGTCTCAGATAAACACTCATTAACTAAATTTAAAGCGTGACAGTCTTCATAAAAAAATGACTCACGATTTCCCAGTCTGGTAAATTGGTAATATCATAGCTGATGATTTCTGTATATTCTCTGAAAGACAAAACACAAACATTATAAAACTGATACTTCTTAGTTGGAATACAGGCCCATCAATAAAGTTTTTTCGTAACGAAAATATGAATTAAGACATGAGATGAAGTGAATAGACTTTATTCTCTAAATGGAGAGGCAAGCATTTATAAACATCAGCTCACAGTAAAGAAAAAAAATGTCTATGGATTTAGGTATCAGAAAATCAATCCCTAATTTTAAGATGTTGGAACTTCAGCAAGATTTAGTCATAATACAAAGAATGAAGCAAAAGATAAAGTCAATTTAAAAAAAAATATTTCAAGCATGATTATTGTCATCACACAACACTCTGATACGTGATATAAAGCAATATTATTCATGTATTTTACAGATTATTGTTTCTAAATAAGAAAGAGAGATATTTAAAAAAAATAAACTGAAACTTAATAATAGAAGAATTATAATTTTTATAGTGCTTGTGAATGGATTTGTATGAGATTATAAAGTACCCCACCGGTTTTACAGGTCTTATTACAGACCTGCTGACTCCCTGACACAGGTTCTACCGTGGTATCTATTATTTCTCCCTTTTTTTCGTTTCGTTTCAGGTACTTACCTCAAAGAAGGGAATAACTTATTTTTGTAAGCAGCATCAATCTTTGAAAGAAAATCATCTGTTAAAACAAGACTGTTTACTTCATCTGGCTAAATGATAAAAAGAAGAAACAAAGATACTCATATAAGAATCATAGAATTGATTTAAGTTTATAAATTCAATATAAGTTATAACATAAGAACTATAAATAAGTTATAATCATACACGAGATTTAAGATTATTAATACTTGAATACAATAACTGATATATACAATTAATGGGCAGCGACGGTGGAGCATTGGTAAAAGCTTGGGCTCTTTATTACATTCACTTTAACGGCCTCGGGCAGATGGGGCTCGTGAACTCGGGAGAGCAACTCATCTAGGTGAAGGGTAACACGGAATTAAAAAAAGCCCAGGTATATAGAACACGTAAAAATGGCCTTGTGCCTAACTTGGTTTGGTGCTCTACTAAGTAAATATGATATACAATTATAAAATTTAAACTAATAAGTGGAATTATTATTTGGAACTTTCTGGATTAATGGTTTTTCGGAATCCTTGTAATAAGGTTTAAAGATTTGTACAACTATTATTCGGACTGTTGATTACGACAAGAAGGTTCTCGATCACCTGAAGAAGGGTTAATTGGCCGAAACGTTGTGAAAATAGCAATGATAAGGATAAGGGCAACAGTCCAAATAATAGTTGTACAAATTTCTGGATTTAATACCAATATTGGGATACTTTTTGTCATCACAGTATACAATTATCATATTAATATAAGACCCCACCAAAATAATAACTTACATTTCCACGTTTATTGATGTTGTCTCTTAAAGCAGCAATTGGAGCATCAAGATAAATGATCAAGTGTGGTTTCCATAAATCACAAATAGTATTTTTCCGAAGGATATTCTTGTAATAAGCTAAACCTACAAATAAACACCATTATGAAAAAAGTAGATTATTAATAATATAATACAATCACTAAATAAAACAATTATCTTATTGTATGAATTTACCATTATGTCATGTTTTATTTTAATTAATTGATATTGAGTTTTAACCTCTTAACCAGTGATAGTAATTTAAATGATATTTACTCTAATTGCATTTTAAAGGTTATAGTGATATACTTTATCAAAAATTATTTTTGAAAAGAGAACCAAAAGTTGAGTTCTCTTGCTTTTTCTCTGTCAACATTATTAATACAATACATCATTAATACAATAAAGATATAAAAATAATTTGAATAGAAACAAAATATTTTTTTATCAGAAAACTTGCTCGTTGAGTTGTTAATAAATTGTCATATAGTCATTGAATACATTTTATAAACATTTCTGTTATTTATTTATTATATTAAAGCCTTAATATTTTCAAAAAAGTTGACACAGAATAGACTGACTGAAGAATAAATGCTAACCATTTTTAGTCATGTAACCAAGTTGAGTAAAAGTTTCAGGGAAAACAATGTCACTGAACACACTACGTTCCATTACAACACCTTGGCCTATAAAATAAAATAAAAAATCATTCTCATATTTTTCTTTTTTACAAAAACAACATAGTATTGAGAAAATCCTATTCCAAATTATTTAAGGTTATTAGATTAATAAAAACTATTCAATGCTTATACAGAAACAAAAAGCATTGCTTGTATAATTTACAGTATTAAAATACTCTCTGTTCTGGCCATTATGACAATTCAGATGTTTTTATCAAAATTAGGAACCTTTTAGTTGAATTTAGAATCATTAAATAGTAAAACTCTAAGCTTTTAAAAAACTTTGGAAGAATTATTTACTTCAAAAGGATGAGGTGATGGTGGAATTCAATTCTATTTCAACTCAGAAAATCTTGAAAATAGACTTTAAGTGCAGTTTCCAGTGTCCAACGAAGACAGACCAAATCTGTTTATCCAAAGTGAAAGCTGCTATTTCCTAAGCTCATCTGAGATAGATGCTAGAGGATATTTTCATTGTTATTAATACAGCACTGACTGGGTGACAGGCAGAGCCCATCAAGTCACCTTTGGTTTGGGCAAGTGTCTGTTGTAACTGACCATGCTATTGAACTATGGCATTTTATGACCAATGATGAATCAACCATAGGTTGGCCATCCCAATTATAGACTCACAAAAAAGAGAGTGTAAAAAATCTACTCTTGTGTGTTAAATAAAGGGGCCAATAAGAAGCTTGGTTCAGGCATTTTTTGAAATTGAACATAATGGCCACACATACAAGATCTTTAAGTTTGGAAAAAAATCACATTAAAAATAGTAGTGGATATGAAAAAAAGTCTTATCAATAGAATGTATAGTTTTTGTTTTCCAGATAGTAATTTTATGTTTACTAACTCACCAGTATTCAAGATGTGTTCAAGGGCAGAAACATAGCGGAAGAAACGTTTGTGATACAGCAACAATTGTGGCCGGCCCACTTTAAGATTAGGACCAGTTTTGTTTGTTAAGAACTTATGTAGATCATAAGATTTATTTGGGCCCTCAGAAAACTGATCATCCAATTCCCGCATGTCAAAGTCATCGTCAGTTATGAAGACTTCATCAGGGTGGACATCGGGAACATATAAAAGATCAAAACTCTCAGCAAGTTTTTTGGCAAACTCAGTCTTGCCACTAGCAATATTTCCATCCACCTAAAAAGAATAGAAGAAAAATAAATTATGAAGTAATGATTGAAAACTTCAGAAATTGAAATTTATTAATATTTTAGAATACAGGGTATAAACAAAAAAATCAGTATACTTGAAGAAAATCATTAATTTTGAGAGGATTATTATATACTAGAGTGTTAGGGCCTAACACTCTAGTATATAACACTGTTAGGCATGTTTTAAAACTAATGGGTTTAAAAAATAATTTTACCTTTTTTAGAATATTGTATAAATTTATTTTTTACATAATTTATAACAAACAAAATTTAAATTTGAAAGTGAAATTAATTTTAGATCTATTTTTCGGGGGGGGAGGGTTGTTGAATATTGCATTTGCCCTCATCCTTGACGTCGTCATTGTTTACGAAAAAGTGCAAAGTTAAAGTTTATTAAATTGAGGTTTGTTTGGTATTTTTATTTTCTATAGGGTATAATTGGCAAATGACTAGTTTTAATCATAGAATCAGTTTTGTCAATTTTGATTTTAACACTACAATTAATTTTGAAGAAAGAAGCAGCAGCACCAGTCACCACCAAAAGACATGACAGCTATTAGATTTAATAACAAAATAAAATAATAGTTTTTTTTAAGAAACAAGAAGCCAGCCAGCAGTAATAAAGAATATTAATTTAATTACAAAGTTAGAAGTAAAAGCAACAGGTAATCCAGAATAAATACATTTTAAAATTTATGATTGAATAGTGATTTTTGTATGCGTGTGTGTACAGTTTTGGTGTGTATAAAGAGCGACCATCATCACTTACGATCATTTTTTTGAAAGCAGTTAGCGATGGTGGTCGAATTAAGATACTTTTTATAATGTGGTAGTTTTAGTTAGATGTTTTTTTTTTATTTTTATAAAAATATTAAGGACTCGATTTTTTGTTGTTGTTGTTTTCAAATTAGTTGACTGGGTGCCAGGTGGTTGGTCTCATTCACAGACAGTTTCATCAACTGCATTTTTAAGAAATGGTTTGGTTTGGTGGGTGGTCTTGTTTTGATCTAGTTTAAAAATGTAAAAATATAGATAGGAATTTTTTAAAACTTAAGTTTGGAACTTGCATACGACTGAAATTCAGGTAATTGTATAATATTAACAGGCTTCACTGTATATTCTTTTTATTTGTTTACAGACATAAAACGGACACAAATACGACGACACGAGAGCAAGAAGAGAGCACACACAATGAAAACAAAACATAAAAGTTATCGTCATAGCAAACAAGACAAGGAAAAAAAAAGCTGACACAAAATGTTTCTCACCACAATGAGTCTGCTGTTGTCATTAAACCTTTTTGTTGTGTGATCAAAGAATTGCCAAAATTGATTGTAAGTTTTTTCTTTGTATGGCCATGGTTTCGCTCTAGTTTGTGGTTCGACCAAAGACAGAGCCGTTAAATGAGCGACTGGGGTTACATTTACAGAACTGGACAAAATACCAGGCGAGACCCGGAAGAGTGACCCTGCATATTTCACGCCAGTGGCACTATTTCGCAAAACCCCAAGAGCAAACATACTTTGGGTGTCTTGTTTTTATTTTATTTTATTTAGTTCTCCTTTTTTTTTTAAAGAAGAGTTATGACATTTACAGCGAGGAGAACATAACCTTGGCGGACCGACAGGAAGTAAGCTTAGAAGTTTGCGCAATCGCACAACGTAAAATTATAGTATTGCATAGTTATCTCCCTTAAACTTTTACAAGCTAAGAATTAAAAAAAATAATATTAATAAATAAAAATTGGACTCAAAGAAAAAAATAGCAATAAATATTCGAAATATTTCGATATCTTTTAACAACAACAACAACAACAACAACAAACAACAACAACATCAGCAATAATTTTGATTGGAATAAAAACTTTTATTATTTATCTTTATGTATATTTTTTATTGACACTTTAGTGATTATTCACTTTGACAATAATGGGAACCTTTTTTTTTTTACAAACACAAATCATTTGACACAAAATAAATAAAAACAAAAAAAAGATTAAATAAAATTAGATTAAATCTTTTACCATAGTCACTTTTTCATATAGATGATAAAAATCCAAAAATTACAAATCATATGGGTACAAGTGAAGTTTAGAGTTCAGCGTCGAAATTGCATTTTGAAATAAGGCACGGTCCCTTAAGGCAAAAACGGTGTACAACAACAAACAATGGTGCTGCCGAGTAGTGGTGGGTGCACACACAGAGAGCACACAGTGGTGGTACCACTGGCGTTGGTGAGATGCACTATGCACAGTGTTGTTGTGCAAATGCACTGCATTATACAGCAGTATGTGCACTTGATGATATGCACTACTGTGCAGTGAGTGTACAGTGAAAGTTTATTAATTTACATTTCGACTCTGTTGTCTGGTCCGTAACGGCTCTATCGACTAATTTGTAATTTTGCTTAGTCTGAGGGCCGAAATATCTCTGTGTGCGTGGTTGGTGTGTGTGTGTGTCTTTTTTTTGCCTTTTGTCGCAAGGGCCGATCGTATCGTCTCTTTAGGGTTTAATTTAAAGGGTTAATAAACCAACGTAGATAAATAAAGATTTATTGTAAAAGTGAGAAATTATTTTTCAAAATAATTGGCATCATACGCACACTGTGTGCATTTCGTGTGTGTGCGTTTTGCACACACACGTCATTAACATTTTTTGTTGTAAATTAAAAAAGATATCAGTAAAAAAAAGCGTTTTAATTAACAAAGTAAGTAAAAAAATAATTTTGGTAAACGTGAGAAATTATTGCGAAAAAAAAGCAAAACTAGAATATCATGCATCCGCCTTGTTAACCTGGGGGACCGTGCTTTATTGCAAAATGCAATTTCGACGCTGAACTCTGAATCTCACTTATACCATCATTTGAAATCAAAGAATGGTAGGTAGACCCCAATGGCAATTTAATGATTTATTGATCGACTTAACAGTCATCTTTTTTAGGAGTTTAACAAGTTGGCGTTCTCAGGCGTTTTGTCATTTGGGGACTATGTTTACCAAATTTTTTTTATATATACAATTATAAGGTTTCCTTTCTAAAAAAATAAAAAACAAAAAACAAAAAATTGAAAAACAAAAACTGAAATAATGGATTTTAAAAGATTTTAGGTAGTTTAAAAAAATTAATCAAGAAAACAGTTTTGTCTCATTCTTTCTCCCCATCCCTAATTTGTGTATTATTTTTATGCAAATAAATATCATATTCTTTCCTTTTTTTTAAAATATCAATCTCTTGAATTGAAAAAAAAAATTCGAAGGACGAGACCGTGACGTCATTTCTTTTCTCATAAACAAAAAAGTAATAAAAGCAAAGAAAAAAAAGAGAGAGATAAGACCTATTAAGGGAGTGGGAAATATGAAAATAGGGAAATCCATTTATTCGGCGTTTTTGTTACCTTAGAAACAATTAAAACATTAAAAAAAGACAAAAAGAAAAACTCATTCTTGTTTTAACAAATCGTGGTCAACATTTTTTCTTTGAAAGTCTTCAACAAAATTATTGCTTAAATCTTCTTTCGGTGAGTTTAATTTTTATTTAAAAAGAAAACCATTTATTTCTTATTATTTTTAGACACATTATTGGATTTTAAAGAATTATTTTTGTTTTTTTTCTTAACAATTTTTATCCATTTAGCCTAGTTTACCCATCCACCCACATACCTACGTACCTACCTCCCAAGTTCTTACCTACCTAACCACAAACCTACATAATTGCGTACACACCAAGTTTCAGGTCACAAATGCATAAATTCAGTCATCAAAACATTGCAATTTGCAACCTCCTTTGATCCACTCGGGTGTAATTTAAATAAATAGAAGACGTTACTTTTGGAACAACACACATAATACAGTGTAAACCGGATCAAAGAGAGTGCTCAAGACCGGAAAATAAGTCTCTTATATCCAGGTTTCTCTTATACATGTTTTTTTTTAAGTAAGAATACAATAACACAGACTCTAATTTGGGTTTGTCTAATATCCAGGTCCTTTATATCCAGGTCACACTGTACTTTCTTTTCGTCTGTCAAAATCTGTTTTCCTTATCCTGTTGGTTAAATACGGAAACCCGTATTTTTTGCATATCTCTTATATTAGACTTCTGTTGCATATCTCTGGCAAACTATGGTAAATTCTAACTGTTCTATCATGAAAAAATTATTATCCGGCTTCAATTTTTTACTTCTTGGTAATTTCGTATCTAATTGGAAAATAATCTCGACGAAAATGAGGCTAGCATACATTCCCAGCGTACATTGTTTCCGAGTAAAGTACAGGGTGGGCCAGAAGTTAGGGGGCAATACCAAAAATGTAATTTTTTAATGTATATTAAGCATTTATTTAGTTTATATATGTTTACTGTAATGTAATGAATAATAAATGACACTTTTATTTACAAATACTCAAATTGTCCACCATTTACCTCGATGCCCTTCAAAGCTCTGTTCTCCATCAATGAACACACTTTGTGACAAAGTCCTGGAGTAATTGAATGAAAAGCGTTGATTATTCTTTCTTTCAACGCTCCCAAAGAACATGGTTTAGTACTGTACACAGCTTCCTTAATAACTCCCTAGAGGAAGAAGTCAGGCGAGTGATTGAGTGATTTGTGTATCACTGCCCCCTAACTTTTGGCCAACCCTGTAGATATTATGGAAATGGATTGCTGTAAAATATTCTGGTGCTAGATTTCTATGTAATAAAATATGTATGTTGGAATATGACATTTTCTTTAGAATTTTCTCATTGGCGGAGTTTGGGTAGCAGTTGGAGAATGAGTAGCAAAAATATGAATGTTGGTTTATGACACTTTCTTTAAAAATGGATGAATGGGGATGACAGTAGGCAAATGAGTAGAACTGAAAGTGTTAAGGTTTTAGATTCGGCGAATTGAAATCCAGCAAATTTGGTGTGTCTACTGATACTTTGAATTTATATCAGCTTGGATAAAAGTCGAATTGATCCAACGGCCGACTTGGCAAGGACACACAATTAATAACCGACAATTTAATACAATAAGAAAATACCGAGTAAATGTTACTCTCTTGGTTGGTTTCTTGAATATCACTGAACGATGTTCTTTAATAGAAGGCTTGACCCCCTCTTCCACTGCTCGGTGGACTGATGCGGGTGGCTTTTCTTTTTATAGAAGTTGCGGGTTGCGCACTTTTATGGATTTTTCAAAATTCGATTTGCTATTTTGAAGTTAGCTAAAGAAAAACATGAATATTATTTGTTTATAAATAATAATAATGATAATAATAATAATTCAAAGGAGAAGGGGAAAAGAAGAAGAAAAAGAAGAAAAGAACAATAAAGAGAGCAAGAAGAAGAAGAAGAAGAAAAAATAAGGGCTAAACGGAAAAGAAAGAGAATAAGCAACAAAAGAAGAAAAAGAAGAAGAAGAAAAATAGAGAAGAGATAACTAGAAAGAAAATGAAGAAGCAGAAGAATACGAAGAAGAAGAAGAAGAAGAACAAGAGGAACAAGAAGAAGAAGAAAGACGAGAAAAAAGAGAAAGAAAAGACAAAGCTGAGGAAGAAAAAGAATATTACGTCATTTGAGTTTTAATTAAGAAAAACAAAAAAATTATCTGCAAGGCCTTTTGTATAAAAATCAAACCTTTATACTTTACAGTAGTTCTAAATGATATTTAACCCTAGACCTTCATCTTGCCATTATTAACACCAATACTGGAGACAGTATGGTGAAAATACTTTAATTAAAATGGAGCGAGACTTGCTGGAGCTCGTGAGGAAGCTTGTCATTTTGCCTGACTCCTATAACAGTGTGCAAATGTTAAGTGTGGCCGATGTTGGAACTCTCAATAATAATAAGAAAAATCTAAAGTACATAGATCCCTCAGGCATTGTCCAGCAATAATGAAAGAGCATTTTAAATTGAAATAAGAATGGGAACCAAAAAGCAAAGGAGAAAAAGACTTTATTCTAATATAATATAATATAATATAATATAATGTATAATATATAATATATATCTAAAATATATATA
>JAUZSX010263293.1:0-15031 GCA_034780655.1 Idiosepius hallami
TATCACTGATATTGAGCACTCTAACTATAATTTTAAGCAACATTATTTCTTAAAATAATAATATATATATATATATATATACACACACACACATACATATAACATTAAAAATAATTTAAATTTTTCTTTTGGAAGAGAGCTAGGGAATAATTTTGAAACATTTGACCCTGCAAAGTATACTATTAGAAAAAAAAAATGAATCAATGAAAAATATTAAAAAGAAACATTAATATTCTTGTAAAAAAAATTATAATCTACAAAAATAGTTTTTATAAAACTTCAGATTGCAATAAGTTTTTACTATTTAAAGGAAAAACTTATTTTTCTTCTAGGTTTAATGTTGATTTAATCTTTTAATATCTACCATTAGTGGTTGTATAGTAAATCGGTCAGGAGTAAAATTGCTTACCCAGAATCATTGCAGCAATCTAGTTGTGTACTTGGTCTAAGTAGTGTTTATTCAGTGTAATTTTGTACTACTTGAGACTAGGGAAAATCTGAAAGAGGAAGTACTCATTGACTTAATAAAAAAGATAAATAAAAGAACAAAAAAAAAACCCCCCAAAAAAACAGTGAGTCATAGAGTCTTGAAGACAATGATAGTGTGTTCCTTATTTTTGCTTTCTTCCTCTACTCATTTTCTTCTCTTTAAGCAAATCCTATGAGAAAGGTGTTTTGTATAATTAAAGCCCCCTAGATTAGTAAGCATAACAATCAAAATAAAATGTTTGCATAAAGAGATTATTAAATTTACATCAAACATTTTAGAAGAGCAACTTGGTTCATCATAATTATCAATTGCTTGATTTTAAGGGCATATCAAACATTTCACTTCTTTAATGTCATGAATAATCACTTGAAATATGCTTTTCTTTTACCAACTTACTCTTTTAAATAAATGTAGCTACACTATAACCATTATTTAACACGTAAAAATGGCCTTGTGCTAAACTTGGGTTGGTGCTCACTAAGTAAATATAATATAACCACTATTTGGAGTGAATCACGATTTATACTTTTTTCAATGATATAAGTCCAATTTTAAACATAAGAAGGAATGACTGTGATTTGAACTTGTACTACAATTTTAAAATTTTTACACTTAGACGCTGCACCGCAGGACTTCTTCCATAATTATGAGGGTAGATAAATAATTTTTAGATTATTTTACAAAACTTGTAACTCAAATAGTTTAACAGAAGTTGTGACAGTAGTCTTTTTGTTGACAGTTCAATTATGAACAAAACAAGATTAACTGAAAATATATAATATTCATTGGTATATACTTTTACAGGATAAAGGCAATCTACCCTTATAAATGGAGTAAATTTTTGAATTTTCATTTTAATGAGATTATTAACAAGTGAAACCAGAAGAAAACCTACTAGGGATAGATGTATATTTTTTAATTAAATGACCAAATTTAAAAAAATTAAACTCATTTTTTTCAGGAGTATTTAAAAAATTGGTCCAAAATTTAAAATAAATTCTGAGCATAAGTGTTGATTAACAATTAAATGACCAAATTTTAAAAAAATTAACTCGTTTTTTTTTTGAGTATTTCAAAAATTCCCCCAAAGTTTAAAATAAACCCTAAGCATGATAAAGTGTTGATTAAAACTTTAAGTTTGACTCTTAAAGGTAAAGAACATAGGAACAGAGTGAATCTTATTTTGATTGAGAAACTAAATCAAAAGCAAATATCTCCAAAATTCTAAGCTATTGATTTTTATTTAAACATTACTTTTATGTAAAGAAATAAATTGTTTCTTTTCTTAGTGATCTTACAAGTTTCATTGATCTTTGAAAATCCTGTCCATCAGAAAATAGTTAAAAAAAAAAAAAATGAAAAACTTAGGATGAAAGAATGTTTTTAGGTTATCATTAATCAATAATTGATTTATAAAGTCAATTATATTTTTTCACAATTCCAATACCGATTCTTACCAAAGTTTTCTTTGGAGTTTATCTTTTATATTTATTGTGTTGAGTAGTTTTTCTTTTGGTTTGTTAAAACTTTTTGAAATTCTTTATAATCCATTTTTCAATAGACTTCAAATCGTTTGAATTATAGTTTCAATATATTTTTTATTAGTTTTAATTTTTTTTAATTAAAAAAGAAAGGTAAGTTATTAAGTCAGGTTCAATCTAATTTCCAACTTTTTATTTATTAGACATAACCTGGTGTTAATCTATATATTATAAACTGAAAGTTTGTAGTTCAAATAGATATTTAGTAATATCTGATATTTTATTAGTGATGTAGAAACTGTTATATCTTCTATTGTGGATACAGTGGCCATCTAATATTTTGTATTGTGGATATAGAAGCCATCTGATATTTTCTATTGTGGATATAGAAGCCATCTGATATTTTCTATTGTGGATATAAAAGCCATCTGATATCTTGTATTGAGGATAGAGAGACCATCTGATATATTGTATTGAGGATAGAGAGGCCATCTGATATCTTGTATTATTTTTATGAAGGCAAAATGAGATATAGTTGTGTTAATTATGGCTAGCAAAAACAGGAGCTCAGAAATGTTATTGTAGAGTTATAATTTAGATATGAACTGGCTTTATTAATTTTTATTAAATATATTGCTGAATTAATTCCTTCTTTTCAATGATTGATATTTTGGAAATTTAGAAAAATCTCTGCAAGTTTCCTTGTAAATGATTTTTAAAGGAGAAAAAATATTCCTTATAAATTTCATAGAGGAAACTGTAAAATAAACTTTTGAAGCTCTCCATTTCCAATTATTCATTGTATATGATGTGCTACAATAACACAATTATCAGTTTTTATTATCTAAATCTTAAAGTCTTTTCTCTTTTCTATATAATATTTTTAGATTGAGTTTATTTATCAAGACATAGAATTTAGGTTTAGAAACAAACAAAAAGTTAAGCATATGGTCGTAGTTCCATGGAGTCTGTGCCTCAGGATGATGTTCTTCCCCCCCATTTGAAGAGCAATCCGAATCCGGGTCAATCCTTGATATCTGAGACATCTTAAAAGGAAAATGCCCAAGGACCAAGACAATTTCTAGAACTTATCCTACAAGACAGTCCCTACATTAAACATCCTTGCATCATATTTCATTTTCTTTGGGAGAGTAGATAAATCTTAGCTTGCTTGAAAGGGTTTTGTCTTAGTCTTATTCTGAGAGATGATGTTGAAAAGTTCTAAGCCATACCATTTCATGTTATGTTTATAATTGCAACTATACGATTGGAACCATTAAATATATCTAGTATTCCAGACATTTGACACATTTTATCAACACCCCCACAAATACCAACCAGAATGCAAAATATAATATTCTAATTTTTGTAAGTGGGTCAATAATTTTTCAGCACTTTTTTTTCTTTTTAACAAAATATGGGTTAGGATTATATATATATATATATATATATATATATACACATATATATATATATATATATAAACTTTTAAAAAAGTAAACAAATATAATTGAAGACTATGATTCATAAAGATTTAGAATCTTATAAAGCAATTGCTTTAGAATTATATTATTAACATTCTTTATGTCTTTAGTGTGTTATTTTCTTCTTGGTTTACTTTATGAAAAAATGTCTTATATTCATTTGAACAAATCTCTTCATACTTTTGACATATGCCTAAATGCACATATATCATATTTCTAAATTTGATTAGATATTATTAACTCTCATGGCTTGCTTAGTTTTTGAAGAAATGAATTGTTCACAAAAAAAAAGATAAGGCAATAAGCAAAATTGGTTAATTCTTTAGGCTTTAGTCAAATATAGCATTACTTATTTTTTCTCTTTTAAATTTCATACTTTCTGTTTGGTTAACTGGAATAGTGGATCAGTGTTTATAAATATGAACTCTCTTGGGAAATATCCATTGGTACATTTTCAATGTAGATAACAAAAAGAAAATGATATATCTTTTGGTTTGCTTAGTTTTTGTGAATAATAAAAGATTATTTTCCTAGGTTTAGTCTATGTTTTGAGGGCTTTTTTTCTTTTTTCAAATAAAACATTGAATGACTGGCACCATCTTGTAAAAACATGAATCTCTATCAGGGGTGAGAAATCTTTGCTGTAATGCAATGTTTGTTATTGCATTGAAATCTTAGTACAAATCTGCTGTGTTTATATTCAAGAAAGCATAGCGAAGAAAGATGATTCTGTGGGTGGAGAGAAATGAATCACTCAAGTTTAAAAGTTTTATATTCAACAATAATAATCACAACATTCACTAATGTTATTTCCATTTTGAAATAAAAAGTAACTAAACAAAATATTCAATAAAGATTTTAAAAGTATGATAAATCTAGCTGATTTTTTTTCGTTTATATCTATTATCTTTGAACTTATCACTATTGGTTTTGTTGTTTTCACTAGTTTACTATTTAAGAATTCCTTTCAGCATAATAATAATGGTGATATATTTTTCAATTAAATATATTAAGTTTATACCTTTAAGCTATTCCTCCATCTTGATACTAATTTCTACACTTTTATATTTGCTTATTCATTCATTACTTATCCAAAAGGTTTTTTTTTAATTGATATTTGACAAAACTTTTGCATTTACTGCATTTCTACTGAACCATGTCATAATTTATCCAATCTAGCCTCAAACAACTTAAAAATAATTCTATTTGGCTTTTGTTTAAACATTTTTTTTACTGTTATAATTCATCACTCTTGTAAGTCGTATATATTTGGACCAATGTTTGATAAATCAAAATTTGTTCAATAAAATTCAAGTATATATTCTTATATATTCATACATGTTTCCTCAAAATCTAAGTTGACAAGTCTGAACTTATATTATACATATTCCTGTCACTATTGCAAGTAAGATGTTTTGTGTTAGTATTAAGTTAAGAAAAATGCCTGAATTGTTTATACAATTAATTGAGCTTCATGGTTTTGTTTTGTTTAGTCCAAAAATTTGATTATGAATATTTAAAGAAAATCAACATATAGATTTTTGTTTTTCATTTAGATAAAATTTATTCATGAAGATTTAATTACTATTAGTTAACTTTGTAATTTTAAAATTTTAAAAAGAAATCTAAATTAGTTTTGTATTACCCATGATTTTCATAAAAGATGAATTTTTCTTTGATATAAAAGTGAAAAATAAAGAATTACAAATTTGAGGAGAGAAAAACACCTAGATTATGGTTAAATACAATTAGGTATATAACATAAATAATTATTTCAAAATAATCTAAAATGAATATATTTTATAGAATTTTATTTTTTGGGTAGAATAGTTAAGTATTAAATATTATCCATTTTTTTAGTATTGGACAATCAACCCGAATTAACTTAAAATCTGTGTAATATTAGTTTGATTAGGAATTTCCTGCTGTTTAGAATTAAATGGAAAACTTGTTTTCTAGACTGCTATTTTCCTTCTTTTGTATTGCCACTCCTCATATTTCTAATAATTATATTATTAATTACTTCTATGAAGTACATATGCAAAACATTTATGATCACATAACCATTGATAGTTAATCACACTGTTTTTTTTAATTGTTATTCCTTTCTATCTAATAGGTAATACAGCTATTATACTAGATCCTGCTCTATGTAAACCTTGTCAGTCTTTAACAGCTTTTTCTGTGTACATACAGTTGTAGGAAAGTTATGCATGAGCCTTTAGTGGGTGACCATTTGCAGTATGTGATCACTTTCTTATGGCATTAGGGGTGGTTGCATACTTTAGGATCCACTCTATTCTTGTGCAAGCAAATGAGCACAATATCAAATGAGTAAGAGTTAGTTGCTCCTAAACACTTTGAATTATGATTTGAGAAAATACTTTCACTTGCTCATCAAGATGGTTACTTGACCTTCAAAAAACAAATGAGAATGAAATTGATGCCAGATCTTCATGATAAACAACCAAAAAAAAGAGTTAAAAGCTCTTGGAGATATCCTTAATGTCTTGTTTAGTTCTTGAATAAAATATTTTTTTTCCCTTGTACAATTTTCAGGTTGGATGAAAGAAAAGAAAAGAAATACAATACAGATAGTGGTCAAGAATTTTCTCTCTCTCTCTCTCTCTGTCTGTTTTTAAATTCTGATCAATAATAAATACTAAATAAGGAGGTATGTCTCTTTAACTGGTAATTGCATGGTGGAAGCAGGAAGAAGGCTAATTGTAGAAATGGATGGCATGATTTGCAAGTAAAGAAGCCTTGCAAGATTTTCTTAAGCCAAAAGAAGTTATTTGCAATGAGTATTTGAATGTGTTGAGGAAACTAATGAATTAGTCATCCTTATTTTGACCATACTATATATCTTATTGATTTGACTATAAAATTCTTTGTAGATTGGGAAGATGGCAGAATTCTTATTATAAATGGATTTTTATTTGATGTCTGATTTTTATGGTGAACTTAACTTTCTAATGATTTTAGTTGTCCAATTGGATTAGCTTGTAATATATTGACTGTGTGACTCTCTAAATGTATGTCTTTAAGGTCAAATAGAAAATAAGCTAAAACTAACTAAAAAAAAAATAACCTGATTTTTTGGCAATTAAGTTATTTTTATGATTTTTTTAACAGTCAATGTTATATATGTTTTAGCCCACAGAAACCATGGATAGCTTCATTAAAAAAATTAAAAAGTTTAATGGAATAGTTTATGCAGTGTATTCAGAAATTCATTATTAGCTCTATGACAATGCTTTTATTTAAGAATATTCTTGTCATTTCTTGACTATTTTGTGATTTTACCATTTTTTTTATTTTATAGTTACTACTAGGCTATGAAATTGTGCTTTTATTAAAGAATATTCTTGACGATTTTGTGACTTTACTATTTCTTTTAATTCTGTAGTTATTACTAGCGCTATGACAATATGCTTTTATTTCTAAAAAAAATTCTGTCTCAACCCTAATAACCAGAGATGTGACAAGCAAATTCTTTAATAAAAGCATATCATAGCCCTAGTCATTTTGTGCCTTTCATTTTCTTGTATAGCAATAATAAGTAATAATAGTAATTATAGCAGACTTTTCAATTATAAATTTCTATTAAAGTGATCAATAAAATCTATCATTTTAAAACACAAGATATGGTTCTTGTTTTGAAATTATAGGTGCTCACTTGTTTTTGGACATTTTTTACTAATGCTAATATCAGACTTTTATTTTCTTTCTGAAACTCCTTTAAGTAAAGGCTGGGTTCCTTGTCAGGTGTCTGAGACTCCCTTAAAGAAAAGTGTTAAAAGGGGGGAGAGTGGCAAATTTTCCAAATCCACTAGGGTCATACAATTTGCTACAAGAGCATGTTAATCTGGCTTTGTGCCAAATTTTATTTCTGTACCCAACCCCAGATTGATTTAAAGCAGATATCTTTGAACTGAATTTGATAAATTAATTAGTTTTGTATTAATTCAGTTTTCTATTTGGAATCTCACACTTTTGGGACACATACGGTTGGCCTAGCTTCTTAGTTCAAACACTATAGTTCAATGATTTTAATTTCTGCATATACAATCTCAACTGATTCTCTTGAGTAAGCCAAGATGAAGAAGCATTTTTTTTTAATCAATTTTGAAGATTTAGATAAAAGATATTATGAAGAATAGTATAAAATTATCAGTAATTAAGAAATTTCATCATCTTCAAATTATTTCTAGTCATTTGTTTTCTAAGGTGCTGAAATTTATATTAATCTTTTATTTGTTTTTATTTTTATTTTTTATTTTTTTTAAAGAACTGTAGTAAATTTTTACATACAAAAATTAATTTCTTTTCCTTTGCTTTCTTCAATCTGTAGAGATAAATTTTTTAAACTTTTGATAGCATCTGCATCTTTGATCATGAATGTTAGTTTTGTTTTCTGTAAGGTTGAAAATTATCTGAACTTGTATATTAATGAAGCTTTGTCTATGTGTTAGTACATTCCCTATGGACTCCAAAACGACTGACCCAATTTTCTTTAACACAGCCGTTCTTATATGTTTAAGAGTGTTCTTTGAGAGGCATTGTTTTGGAATACCCCTTAAAAACAATCAGCTTTTAAAGGAAGAGTGCTACTATAGTTGAGTAAAACTGTGAATTTTTTCTGTTATGAACACATAACTGTGTCATGTGCCAGTTATTAAAGTTAACATTCAAACATTAACTACAAGATAAAACATATATTATATAAGGGTTCCTAATGCATATGATAATATTTAACTGTTTTATAATTTCAGGCTTCAATAAATGCTACATAGATTTTCTGAAATTTTTTTTCTCTTAATTTTTTTCATTTCAATAAAATTCAAATAAAAAATTAAGAAAAAAAATTTCAGAAAATTTTCTCATGGGCTTATCACAGATTTTAATTAAAACAATAAACTAATCCTTACAGAATTTTGTTCAGTAGCATGAATTATCTTGAAATCTGGAAATACTATTGAAAAATTGATGAATTGACATTTATATATTGAAATGAAAAAAGAACTGAATACTTTATTTCTAATGCACCAGTGAAAGTTAAAAATTGAATAACTACTAAGTTCTGTTGTTTATATAACCAGATTGGTTTTAAGATTATAAGACTTGTATATAATGAAAATATATTTGAAAACTAAATGAGAAGGTCAATTAGCTAAATTTTTATGTCTTGTTTCTATTACTGTGTATGAAAAATGAAAATAAATGACTTGTTCTCATTATATTGATATTAAAAATACAAATGATGGAAATCAAGAAAACCATTAATTCATTTGAAAAATTGTTTTTCTCACATTTTTATGAATTATGTATTTTAAATTGGATTAGAATTTGCTTTTTAGAAATTTAAGAATGTTAATGATGTTTGAAAAATTTATGGGCATTTTATTACAAGAGCGCATTAAATTTGCTTTTGCTGTATTACTGTTTAAAGTTTGTATTAACATTTACTGAAATATCAGATCAGTATATTAGAATAGAGAAAATTGAGTTTTGCTTCTGATCAAGGATGTATTTTTCCCTGATCTCATAAGTTTTCAATTATTTTAATCATCTGTTAACTTTGGATCATTATTTTTATTGGTTGTGAATGTGAGGATTTGAAAAAAAAAAAATTTTTCCCCACTTACTTATAAATAAACCTTAGGCAACAATATAGATCTTTTAAGTATTCAAATTATTCAAACGTTTACTCTCCTCTTCATTGTTATATTCTCATTATTTTGACTAATGTGCCTTGTCGCATTTTTTAAGGATTACTTAAGTGAGAAGTCATTTCAGAACAGGAACAATTGCCCTAACCTTTTATTCAATCCACAGGGTTGGACCATCTCTAAGTACTAAGTAGTGCTATGTGAATCTGTTAATAGATTGAATTAAGTTCTGAGCAAGATCCCTATCTTATCATGAATAAGTAATAATTGAATTAGACCAAAATATGCATTGGCCAAAACATCATCTTATCAATAAAAATCAAAAGGTTAACATAATTTTTTTAACTGCTTATAGCAAATAAATATTTGTCAATAAAGTTCCAAATTGAATAATTCAAAATGTTTTAATGGAAATTTTAAAACATCCAGGATTTGAATTAAAGGAAGTTCTTTCTTTCATTCTTTTTTTTTTTTTATTAGCTTTGATTGCTAACCTCTTTTAGTAGGAATATGAATGCAAGATAATATCTTCACCAATTTTCACATTCAAATTGGATTATATCTTAGAAATCAGTCTTAATTATCTGGCTTCTTGAAGAAAAAAAGTGAAAATGAAATTAATAACTTTTTCTTTTCTTAATTTTTTTTCTTTTTACGAAATTCAAGTTTCATTTTTCTTTTTTCTATCAAAATTACAAAAAATTTTTTTTTCATTGTCCTCATTTTTAATTTTTATTGTTTAAGATTTTGGTTCTAGTTCTCTTGGCATCACAAACACAGTCAGCAGCCTTCGGCAACTGTCAGTTTCTTGTCTGCGAAGTCATCGGCTGATGAGTATGCAGGCGAGAAACTGGCAGTTGCCAAAGGCTGTTGACTCCGTCTGTATGCGTGTATATATATATATATATATATATATATATATATATGGCAGCGAAGATGGAGAAGCTAAGGCTCTGGAATTGTTTTACGAGTTCAAATCCCTGTAAAAACTATTGCCTTTACCTTAAATTGTCTCGGGTGATGGGACTCGTTAACTTGGGAGCAACAGCAACACTGATTACAAAAGCACAGGGATATAATGGGCATGTGAAAATGGCCTGGTGCTCAACTTGGGTTTGTGCTAGACCAAGTAATTATAATTATTCAGACTTTTATTCTCATCCTTATTGAAACACAATGTTTTGACCGATATGCACCCCTGCCTTAAAAATGCTCAATGTATGCATGCATAATTCAAATAAGAAAAGATGATAAGAATAATGAAATTGTAGAAATCTATGTACAGAAATTTTCTGTTAGAAAATAAAAACAATTCAATGATTAAGTAAAGATTGTATAACAATGAAATGGAAAATGTAGATAAAAAATAGTTAAAAAAAATAATAAACAAAGTTAATATTTTTAAAAATACATAGTTTTTGTTTATATGCATGGTTGCTGTACTTCAAAATTATACAGTTTAAAGAAAATCATGTGCGGCATCTGTAAGTTGTTCATCAGTTTTAAACAATACAAAATTTGATGGTCTGAAAAATTTTGGGAGTAGTTTTATAATTCATTATTTTTTTTTAATGAATTGTAATTATAAATTTTGGAAGTAGTTTTATCATTCATAAATAAATTCTGAACTAGTTTTACTTTAACTAATTAGACTATCAAAATCTTATAATTTATCATTTTATGTGAATAAAAATTAGTGACATGTATAAAATTAAAAATTTTGTTTATAACGTATGATCTTCATGCAAAGAACTACTATTGTTGCTAAAATGATTTATGTGTTAATTAAAATTGCTTTTTATTAATGAGTATACAGAATAACTATTAACATGTATTAATCATTCATAAATACTCAGGTTTTAATATTCAGTAATACCTCTTTCATAAATGTTGAAGATATCTGTAAGGCGAATGATGACTGGCTTCCTTTTCTCTCTTTGTAAATATAGCATACCTTAAGGCCATTCTCATATTTATTGATACTGAACTTAGCTATGCACATATCACACATGTAGTGTTATGTGAAATAACTTGGAACAGTTTCCCCATCAGACTGGACATTTTTTTATTTTTATGTTAGATTGAGTCAAAAAAGATGTAGAAAAACTTAGGTTGGTTCATAACATCAACCAACAGTTTTTCTTTTTATAAATAGCTATATTTCCTTTATTGCCTGTAGGGTCCCCTCCCTTTTTTTTAAATTTCAGAATTGCATTAACCTTTTGATCAGTCAGTTTTGTATTAGTAAATGAAAGTATCAATATTTACTGTGTTGCTGTCGACTTGATGAACCTAAGAAGCGATTTGTTTAGGTTTCATTTGGCATTTAAGGCTTGAGGTGGTTTTCATGAATTTTTAAAGTCTACCTGAACATAATGTTCCTTTTTTTTATTTATTCATTTATTTGGACACACACAGCCTTTCTTTTTCATTAAATATTAATGATTTACTTTGCTTTGAGAATAATTCATGGAAACATTCAAAAGTATTTGTTTTGTTTTTTCTTGTAGCAAATCCATTTTTGTGTTTAATTAGTTTTGAATGAATCCTATTATCAAAATTTATTCATACCAGATATTTGCTTCAAAGTTTTGTCTACTTAAGGATTTAAAAATATATCTTTCTATCTGAAAGTACTTTTTATTTTTATCATGGTAATGCTCTATATCTGTACCCTCTGGTGCATATATGTATAAATACATACATAGATTCATTATAAATATCAGCACCAGAGAGGGTGGATGTAGACCATAGTCACTGCATTTCCTCTTGTTTTAGCTTATGGAACATGCAATTTCTTACATGTGGAAACCTCCCATAATTCATTATAAATATAGCTGTATATTTAGACTTGGCTAAATGAATGTGGATTGCCAAAACTGTAACCTAGATCAGAAGTTCAGATGATATTTTTTATATTTTTTGATGTGACCTCAACTCCAAAAATTAGCCTAAAAATAGTCTTTGAAAATTCCACATAACATGAATATACATTGTATTTGATTTTATATGGCATAATGAAAAGTTTTCCTCAATACTTGTTATCTATATAACAACTGTTAAGATGTATTCCCTGTAACATCCTCCTTTATATGGAATTATTTGACAATAGCACTTATTAATACTTTTTTAATACATATTTTAATGTATGTAGATAAGCCAACATCTGAAATGGTGACATATGGCAAGATTGACAGCTATTGTCTCATACCAGAAGTGCCTGTCATAGGTGTATAAACTGATAACCTGACCCTCAGTGTGGTTATGGGAAATAAGAATGATTCTTGATAGGAGCCAAATTGTTTTGGCCAAAAGACATGTTTGGCACATTTCCAGAATGGGTTATGAGGGGGTTATCAGCAGCTAGAGAAATCACCAACTGTCAATAAAACATTTGGTGGCCATGACTTACAAAAATGTAGGAATGAATCCTTTTTTGCACAAAATTAACTGACAAAAGATTCATATTCTCTTGCTATCATATACAATTATTTTTTAGGGTTTATTAAACTATTAATGAAACTACCTTCATAGTAGATATTATATTTACTTAGTGAGCACAAACTGAAGTTTGGCACAAGGCCATTTTTACGTGCTCTTACCTGGGCTTTTTATATTCAGTGTTACCCTTCACCTAGATGAGCAGCTCTCTCAAGCTAATGAGCCCCATCTGCCCAAGGCAGCTAAAGTGAAAGTAATGGTTTTGACTTGGATTTGAACTCATGTAATACGATTCCAGAGCCAGAGCTTTTACCAATGATTATATAATATCCAAAAAACTGCAATTCAACTGTAATATCAAAAATTAATTGTATTTTAAAAAAAGTATAATACAAACCTGTTTCTGTGGATGGTTTTGGTGTTGGAGTTGCTAGAAATAAAAATAATTTCAAAAGTTATTGAATAGAAATTAAATCAGTGACTCTCATATAACTTTCATTATGCATATAATCGACCAATTTTATAGTACATTTAGTTCAATAAAAATACTAGATTATGTGAAGTAGAAGACAATGAATTCAAGAATGTATAACATTTTTTATATACTTTTATCTAAAATTTAAAAAAAAGTGTCCTATGGGTATTTCTGCATTTAAACACCCTTAATAGTAAATATCTAGCAATAGTTGTTTTTTTTTTTACTGCATATAAACACTCTCATGTGCAAATATACACCAATGCCACAGAAATACTTTGGGATATAGAATATAGAAAAAAAAGTTAATTGGTACATATTAGCACACAAGAGTGTTCATATGCAGTAAAAAATAACTATTGCCAAATACTGGCACCCAAAGGTGCTAAAATGCTGAAATACCATTTCTACAAAGCTATCTATCCACAAACTTATCTAAATTCAAATAAACAAGAATGAAATTACAATTTAAGATCATTTATTAATATATTTTAAAAGATAGATTTATTGCCGTTTTAGCTATTGTCTCTCGAAGCAAAATTATATTTTAAAAACTGCTTAAATTTTCATAATTAATAAGAGCTTTTAATGGTAAACAAATAAGTTTTTAAAAATATAAAAGATATACATACGTGTGGCAGCAGGAGATGTTGCTATAAAGAAATGATTGAAATTCATTATAAATATATTCTAAGTATTTAACATTTGCAATAATGATAATTTCTGATATAATATTTGTACGTTTTTCTTATCATATATTGTAAAAGAACAAACTTGCAGTAACCCTTTATGGATACCAAAGGCCAAATATAGGACAATTACAACTATAAAGTAACATAATCTAAGTAATTTTTCTTTTATACACCTCCAGCCATGTAGGTTACTTAATTCACTATTATCTAAAAATTTCTTACGTGGCTAAGCACGGCACCGATCCTAACCAGGAACAGGATAGGACATACCTAACTTACTCACTCGCATCTTCTAAAAAATGAAGCACCCCCAACATGCATCGACTACCATGAACCATTTAGAGTAAAACACATACTAATCTACTGCCATGATATTAACTCAATTCCATCAAAACACTACCAATTCTAAAGACCTAAAAGACTTATTCAATAATTCCAACCTTAACAAAATCTTACAATTCTTGAAAGAAATAAAACTATACAATGAAATTTCAATCTTCCCATTCTATAGAAACACCTATTACCTATACCATTGACCAACATTTATCTAAGAGCAAACACATTACCAATACTTAAACAGAACCCAGCATTAAATTCTTTCTCTATTTCTTTCTCATCCCTGGACTGGTCAGCTCGTAGTAGATGGAAAAGAAATGATGAACAGTTTAATTACATAATCTCTCTGAGAATGAGACGCTAGCAACATGGTAACTGGCTGAACAAAATTAATTTTAAAACAAACTATGAGAGGCTCCAAAGTTGTCTATGGATGAAGTTGTTGCATTTAATAAAAGTATTAAATGCTTAATATTTGTGTGTCCCATCAATGTACCATTAGTAATAATCCAAACCCAAATATCATATTAACTTGGTGAGCACCAACCCAAGTTTAGCACAAGGCCATTTTACGTGCTCTTACACAGGCTTTTTACATTTGGTGTTACCCTTCACCTAGATTATCTGCTATCCTGAGTTAACGAGCCCCATCTGCCCGAGGAAGCTAATGGTGAATACAATGGTTTTGACTGGGATTTGAACTCGCATCCAAGGATTTCAGAGCCTGAGCTTTTACCAATGCTCCACCGTCACTGCCCAAATCAATCCAACCCATATATAACATTTACATGAACTCCCAAAGTTGTTGATGGATGAAGTGGTTCTGATTAATAAGTTTTAAATGGTTAATATTTGTATGTCTCATCTATGCACTAATCCCAATACAAATATAACAGACTAAATACAAGACAATCAATTTTTACAATAAATAGGCAAATCATTTTTCATTATTCAATTTAA
>JAUZSX010263402.1:0-15030 GCA_034780655.1 Idiosepius hallami
TATATATATGCTGTATTGGATACATTACATTTTTATTCATAACTCAACTTTTATTGGAAATTTTACTGAAAATTATTCTAATTCATAGATCATTTTGTTTTATTATAACTCCTTTGCAATATTGCAACACAAAAAAGAAAATTTATCTTAATTTATTTTAGAAAAGTGATATTTTTAATACTTTTGTTAATTTATATTTTTCCTTAAAAATAAACTTTCTAGATTTGAATTTTCTAATAACTACCCCCAAATATTAGTTGGAATAGCAATAGGAATATACTGACCAAATTTTAGGTAAAATCGTGAACTCTAGGTAGAATTAAGAAGAAAATTGTAATGTATACAATATTTTGCTAGGCACTGTATGTCGAAATCAGAGGAGAAATATAAGTAGATTTAAGAAAGATGATAATTGCAAAGCACCTTTAAAGTCCTATAGACAAATATTCACAAACCATTTCTTCTTCACCACATTACCAGCATATTTATGATTTATATTTATGACCAAGCCGACATTTTTTTCACAACTATCAAATAAATCATATGTACATACACACTATTCTATTACACGCACCCACCCACAAATGAATAAGGAAACAAGACAAACACATTGCGAAATAGTTAGAGGGTACGATTGAAATGTTCAGAGATTAGATTCCTATTCCAGCTGAAGCTTCGTCTGTACTTATTGATTGTACTAAACAAACCAGTGTGTATGCAGTATATATCTAACTACCCATCAAATCTTCTGTTTATATATGTTTCATATCTAACAGTTTTTTTTTCATATCTATCCATCTATCTATCTATCTATCTATCGATCGATCGGTCTATTAACCCACCTAACTATCTAACCATCTTCTCTGAATATGCTTCACGTTCACACGATTGTTTCATGTCTATCTATATATCTATATATCTACCTATCTATCTATTTATCTATCAATCTACCCACCTAACTATTAAACCATCTTATCTGAATATGTCTTTCACATTTATACAGTTGTATTATATGCATCAATCAATCAATCAATCAATCAATTAATTAATCTATTTATCTATATCTATCTATCTATTCATCCACCAAACCATCAAGCTACCTTCTCTGGATATGTTTTATATTTAGCAGTTGATTTCTATCTATCTATCTATCTATCTATCTATCTATCTATCTATCTAACTCTCATTTTATCTGAATGTTTTACATTTATACAGTTGTTATATATGTATCTATCTATCTCCATTTATCTATCTCCATGTCTATCAGTCCACTTCATTTTTATATATTTTTTTGTTTTTGCCATGTGCAAGTTCATACTTTGTATTTTTTCTTGCTTTCTCTTTCTATATATTTCTGTAATATTGCCCTTTTTCTGTTTTTGGACAATACGAAAGAACAAGAAGTTCAAGTTAAATTAAAACTGAATGCGATTATATTAAAAGTTTGTTCTACATTCATCAATTCACTAAGGAAACGTTTTGAATCGTTTAAGTTCATATTACTGATAGATACTGACAACCTATTTATAATAAGCAAACAAAAATGAATTAACTGCCGACCTTTTTTTTTAAGATAAAACTTTATAGGAAAACTTGGCAAGTATGATTCGATAGAGTTTCAGGTTAAGATTAATCGCGTGTATTCCATCTTTTTGACGTGATCCTTCCCAGGCTAGGCTTCCTATTTGACTAAATGAGCAGTGATTAGACTCTGTTTTGAATCAGGCTCGCTCGGGTTGGGCTCCATGAGCACCTGGGGTTGGAGGGTCGGCTATGGTTGGCGCATTACCAACTACGCTAATCGGGTTACTACGGTTCTCTTAGTCATCATGACAGAAAGTAATGGCGTCTATCGCCTGGCGAAATCCTCTTGTACACAATTCTCCAGAGCGAATTTCTTGCTGTCAGACCTACTACTAGCAAGCTATAAATGGCATAATTAGTCTAAATGTCCGCTCTCTGATGGCTAGGAAGTGTGGAAACAGGAGAAATAACTGGGGTCAGGGAGAGTTGGATTTTCATGACTTTTGACAATCAGATAGTTGTCTGTGCTGATTCGATGAGATTCCGGAATTTTTCTCGGTATGAGACTCTTTCGGAATGAGTTGGTGTGGCGCTTATATAAATAATGACATATATATTAGTTATTCTAATGAGTATACGAACGACTGTATTATAAATGCTTGGGATGTTATTAACAATCACTAAGTTGATCTCCATGAATTGTTAATATCGACTTGCTTAAAATTTTTGGAACTGAAAGCAGAAAAAGTTTTGACTGCAAATTAAATTAGAAATGTTTTATATGAATTCAGCGAATGCTTATCAGTATTTTTGTTGAATGTTTGTTATTGGTTTTCGTTTTAATGGCCTGCATGAATTTTATGTATTGATTTGTCCAAGATTTAGAGAGACTATTCGATTTTCAATATAAGCGTTAAAAAAATTTCATATCGGTAATTGAAATTATAGAATTTTATTTGACAACGGAATAAATTTATTTTTTTAATAATCGGTTTGTCGATCTCGATGAATCTTGGTTTTTGACTGACTCAAGATTTTTAAAGCCACTGGGATTTTCGATATATTCTTGAAAATAAGAAAAAAAATTCATATCTGAAATCTGAATTATTAATTTTTCATTTGAATGTAGAATTAAAGATTTTACATTCAAAATAAATAGAAACAAATAGAAGCAATACTTATCTAGCTTTATCCATATGAAAATTGACGGCTTGCTTTGGTTACATATAAGATGTCTAATTTAGGCAAAATGTTGCTTTTCGACTATAGGGAGAGATTAATTAACTGCTATCATATTTTGCTCGAAAAGAAATTCGAAAGAGACAGAATTGGCTTTGTTTAGTAGCAATGCCAACTTCATCGGACATTCCTATAAAAGTCATGCTTTAACTGACTATTTATCAAAATTCAATTCTGGTCTTATTCGAATATAAAACAATTTAGATAGAAAGAATTTGGTTTGATAAGAACTGTTGGCTTGTGAGGCATATAAACAATGGTTTTATTATTTCATGCCAGACTGACAAGTATATTGAGTAGTTTACATTAAATATATTTATTTTATTGTATACAAGAAGTACTGCTCGGGGGTAGGTTTGATGCCCCTTTTGTACTCATTTAGATCAACGTTCTTTGTAGTTACAAGATTTTTAAAAAAATTCTAAGAAAATTGCCGTATGTTTTTTAAGCGTTGTCAATGAAATTATTTATTGACACCCCCAGGACCACAAAGTGGACTGTAAAGGCCTGCAAATAAATCGAATTTGTGCAATGCCTCATTGCAAGTAAATCTCTAAGTAAAGGCCGTTCTTCAGACAGACTAATAGACAGACACACAAAAGTTTAAATAACAATCGATAGCTAAGACTGAAAGACATCAAGTATTTTCCAATATATCAAACCAACAATGCTTTATATTTGATGATTTTTGGTGATTACCGCCCTCTAGTGACACGCATAAAATCAAGTTCAGCATTATGAAAGCTTTTTTGCAAATCTAAATAGGGTTTTGTTTCCGCCTGTCGTTATTATGCTTACATGATATAAAATCTTTGATAATCTGAATACGTAACTTTTATTCAGTGAAAAATAATAATGATTTAAAAACCAAATTTAAGCACCTTTTACCGGTTTTTAATTCTTTTTTCAATAATTTAATATAAAAGGTGAGTATATTTGTTTAGCATATGCAACCTCTAACTTACATATAAGTCTACTGTCGATTCATTTAACAAATACAAATAGTGTCGATTTGTTGAACATATATGACTAGAATCTATTTATTTCTCATGCATGACAAGTGTATATTTAACATATAAGACAAATTTTTATTAACTTAGAATATAAAACTAGTCTCTATTTATTTTACACATAAAACTAATATCTCTTTCTTTAACGTATAAAACTAAATTAATTGCAAAAAATTGATTTTACATGAATCCAATATTCATACATTGTGAGTGACAGAGGCAACTACACTATTAAACAAAATCAACAAATCCATCATTCATGGCATTTTTATTTGGAGTATGAACTAAATTTTCTTGACCCTGACTCATTTTTGGGGTTGGCACTAATATCAATATCCCCAGAATATATAAACTCATTACTATGGGATTGGTCACAGGAGTTTGAGATACATTGACAAAATGTCACCTTCCCGCATTGTTTAAAACTTTTCTTCTCATTATTGTCTTCAGCTGCTTTACTGCTGAGATATTTCTCGAGCAGATATCTCTCATGTCTTTACGTTTTACGTAATTACCTCAAATGCAAACAACGAATTTGAAAACAAATCTGAAACAACAAAGGAATACAAAGATTGAACTAATTTTTGCTGTTTATATTCATTTTTTTTTATTTTCCTAATGAAAAAAATCCTCTATGTATCTATGGCATTAGTAAAAAAAAAGCTTCATTCTGGAATAACACGATTTCAAACCCAGTCAAAACCATTGCAATTACCTATAGCCTCCTCGGACAGATGGGTTTCATTAACTTGGGAGAAAAACTCATCTAAGTGTAAGGCATTACTGATAACAAAATCTCAGGGATCTAATGACCACGTAAAAATTACTTTGTTCCTAACTTGGGACGGTGATCAAATTATTGAGACTTGTATTAAACTTATTACTTTCTTTGAGATGAAATATGTGCAAAACTTCACTTCGTCAAAATAAGGATAGTTGGCAACAAGGGTACAGTGCGAATAGGAGGCTTTACCTCGAACTATATCTAACTAAAATATATTCTTTTAAATCACTCTTGTCATATAGCCTTTTGATATTCCTCGTTTTTAATATAATGTGAATGACGCGTCAAAATAATTACATCTTATAATATATAACATACATTTTATTGATCTTTTCAATAACATTTGAGCCCACATTTACAAATGTAGACAGCTAACGTTATGTTCTTTTCTTTCGTTTATTTATTATCCCTATGTCGTAGAATGTTTTTTTATACAAAGGTTTATATTCATATCGAAATTAAAGAGCAAATTTAAACAAAGTTCAAGTAACGTAGCATATTTTCTTATATAATTTAGAAATGTTAAAGTATAAATAAAACTCTATAAATGTAGATAACAAACGCTCAGGATAAACTTATTTTTATGTCCTAGGAAATGTCTGTAGGGTCGATTTATATTAAAACTGAAGTTGATTCAACAAACATCGGTTGGGGATGGATAAACACAACTTTCAATAGATCTGTCTGTATGTTTTTCTGTCTTTACTAAGATTTTGAAATTGAAACAAACAACCAAAAAAAAAATGATTTTCGATTCTTTATTTGTGTAAACAAAAATGTTTTCAGATAACAAACTTGGAATTAAAGATGATGATCACACATCATAACCACCATTTGGTAGTGAAGTTGGAGCAGTGGCAACGCTTGGATTCTGGAATCATGTTATACGAGTTCAAATTCATGTAAAAGCCATTCTGGTCACTTTTCACAGTCAGATGAAAATCGTAATTTCTGGAAAGTAACTCATCTAGATGAAAAGATCACACCAATTCCAAGACTCAAGTAGATGACACTCGTCAACTCAATGAGAGTAACTTATCTAGACGGTATTCCTGAAAGAGATAAAACTATATCAAAAGATATAATACAATATCCTATCAAAAAGCCTCTAACTCAATCAAATACCCTCATCTTACAAAAGAAATTACACTCAAACAAACAACCACTCACAAAAAATAACTAAAAATTAAAAAAATAAAAAGCTATAAATAACCAAAATTAAATAAATAAAATCAGTTCACAGAATTAAATGACACAATGAGGGTGGATATGCTGATTAAATAAACCAACCAACCAACCAACCAACCAACCAACCAAAATATCTAAACGAAGGGCAACACTGATTACAAAAGATTCCTGGAATATGTATGTGTGTGTATTATCGGCATATTGACCTCTTCAGACCTATCTAATCAAAGACTAAAGCTGCATCTATTCAGTGGTTTAACCACTTCTCCTGGCAGAAAACCCGGGTATTTTCCGCCCCGGTGTGTATACGGTTCCTGGTATTCTAACTTCTGACCAGGCTCACTGTTGCTTAACTTTGGTGATCTGATGGGAGTCGGTGTCTCCAACGCGAGTATGATGAACACATAAAACTGGACTTCTGTCTAGCTTGGTTTGATGAAACCGAATTTATATAATCATAATCAAAATTTGTTCCAATTCTATATGGTATAATGTTACAAAATTTTGAAAATTTAGAATAATAAAATCTTTTACATAATCTTCATACTATTTCATAAATTCAGTACTCAGAATTTTTTTAGTGGTATTTAGTATGAAATTAAAATGCAAAATAAATGTATTTTGTTTTTAATTTTCATACTGACCTATTGTTTAAAAAATTGATTTGGCATTAAGCAAGAAAATACGAAATAATACAAATCAATTAAATTACCACATTTCTTTTAAAAGTAGGTGAGTTTTGAAGGTACAGGGGAGAAATAAATATTTGGTTATTTGTATTATATGAATTTAATTCCCAGTCAGATCATTACGTATATCAGTCATAATAGCCTTTAAAGAAATTAACCAAGATTTTAAATCCAAAGTATTGTTAAAAATAAATGCGTTTATAAAAAGTCCTTATTCTCTATTTTTAAATGACGGAAAATAAGAATGTGTCGTTGAATAAAACGAATGAACCAAACAAACTAACAAACAAACACTCAAACAAACGAATAATCAACCAAATTAACCAACCAGTCAATCAACCAGCCAAACAAATAAACAAAGAATCAATCAACAAACCAACCAACAAAATCAAGCCATCAAGCAAATTACCAAGCAAAAAAACTGAATAAATAATTAACAAACCAACCAACTAATCAACTTAGTAATCAAACCATGAATCAACAAGAGTTCAAACAACACAGCTAATTGGAATTTTGGCTTTCTTTGGTGAGATAAAATTCAAGTTAGCGTTCTATCTCTTTCAGCTTTTCGTATCTAAAAGTAACACATTGACCTCTAGGTTGGAATTAGAAGGGCTAGATTTATCGCTCAGAGCTTTCAACGTCTTAAAAAGGAATACTGAAATGGAAAATACTGGTTATATTCAGTGTCCGTTGTGGAGAAATTTACTACATGAGCAAATTAAACTAGTCTAGTGACAAACTAGATTTTGTGCCCAATTAGTAAATACAAAAAAACAGCTTAACATATCTCACTTGTTTATTTGTTGCAACCAAATCCGAGTACTACTTACGTTCCCGCCTCTCCTTCATAGGATTTGTCACTCACATGAGTCCATACGGGCCTCTTGGGTAACCATTTATTTTCGTCTGGGGAAGAAAAAAGGATTCCATTTATTTCTTCTTTGAAGAAAAATACCAACATATATATTACATTTATATGATAATCTGAATTGAAAACTCAAGTGTGTGGAGCTTATTCAACAATAATGTTAATTAAGTTATTTTTTCCTCTTGCTATTTTTTTCTTCTAATTTGAAATGTTATTTTTTCTTTCCTAATGCTTCACTTGTTTGTTTTTTTAAAGCAATAGTGTGTAAAGTCTGAAATCAAAACAGCAAACATTAAAAATACCATCAGAATCGCCCATGTTGAGATTCTCATATACATAACTCAGTAATTATGGCATATTGTTGCGTGTGGCATTTACACTTAGGCAGAACGTTATGGAAACAGTACAACAGTACCCAACAACTTGCTATTTTCTATCTCTCTCCCTCTCTAAAAAATACTCATTTTCTCTATTTATATTATATCTGTTTTCTTCAAAATAATATTTTCGAAGTAAAGAATTCCTCTGATGAATTTTATTTTGATTTATAAATGCATATCACAAACCCTATTTCTTTTTCCTTGGATTTCCTAAACTTCCATACCCTCATAAACAGGTGAATATGTATAAAAACTAAAACGGAATAAATGAGAAATTAACAAATATCAGAATGTAAATTTATTTAAAAAAGTCTGACACATATTTCTCACCATTAAATATCACCGATAATATAGATAAATGTATGGATAAATAAATAAACTTATGAATTTATCGATAGATACAATAATGTCTAATGAGTGATATCATTCACTCTTTTGAAAGGACATACTGTAACATTTGTTGTTATATTCCGACGGCACCCTCTGAAATAAACAAAATAAGCAGAAGTATTACAAAACAAAATAAATGCATTCATAATCTAGAAAAAAAAACTTTTTTTTCAAACATTCATTTATATTATTGTAAGTCAGTTTAAAAATATTTATCGAATATTCGATTTTGAAGAAAACTAAATAATAAGATTATAACGTTTTTGAAACCCCTAAAATAAAATATTAAACTACCTAAAATATTGCTCATGCTGAAGAGCTCACAAAATGCTGCCAGTCGATGAATAAACTGATGACGATAAAGAATAGTCCAGTTAAAAATGTGCATTAAAACTCGAAATTTGGAATTGTAATACATGAGTTCGAATCCTAACTGTTCCGTTACGTTCAATTTTAAAAATAATTTTTGCATATTGTTTCATTCAAAAAGTCACATCATTACATTATCAAGAAAGGTTGATATGCAGTAAAACTAAAAAAAGGTTATCAAAAATCAATATTCTTATAAGGGCCGTTAAAAAATATTCTTTAATAAAGGCATATTGTCACTGATTTTGTGGTTACCCATCTCAGTACCGAACAGGGTTTAAGTTGCTTAACTTCGGTGAGTTGACGGAAACCGGTGTCTGTCATATAACTTGATTGTATATAATTCTATTAGTGTGTATCATTAAGCGTGCAATTGTTAATACACCTGTGTCTGCTTGTTTTATGTTCATGTGTATTCATGCAAGTGTTTATTTCTGCATATGTGTGTGTGTATTTATTTCTGTGTGTGCGTGTTTTGTGTCTCTGTCTCTTACACTCTTTATGTTAGTGTGTGAGAACGCACACACGCTTGTGTCTGCGTATGTGAGTATGCGTGCGTGTGTGTCATTGTGCATGTTTGTGCGCACGTGTGCGATTATGCGAACGTGTGTGGGTGTGTGTGCTTGTGTGAATGTGCGTTTGTCTGTGTGTGTGTGCCTGTGTGAGTTTGCACATTTGTCTATGTGTACGGGTGTGCGTCGAGGTGCGTCTGCGTACGTTTGAGAGTGTGCGTTTTCATGTGTGTGTGCGGGTAAGTTTTTGCGTGTGTACATGTGCACATCTCTATGTGGGCATGCACGTGTGTGTGTGTTTTTATATATCTTATGTGTGTGTATCTTATATAATGTATGTGTATGCAACTGTGCACATACGTGTGTATGTGTGTGCCTGTGTTTCTACCTGCGTATGTGTGCGCGTGTGTGTATGTTATATGTGTTTGTGCGTACGTGTCTGAGTGCATGTGTATATAAGCGTATTCAAATACACACGTTTATAATTATTCCTACACACCTGGTTAGACACATTTATATTATACTCACTTGATGAGCACCAACCCAAGTTTGGCACAGGGTCATTTTACGTGCGCTTAACCGGGTTTTTTACATTCGGTGTTACTCTTCACCTAGATTAGTTGCTCTCCCGATTTAACGAGCCCCATCTGCCCGAGACAGCTAAAGGAGAATGTAATAGTTTTGAATGGGATTTGAACTCACATAATACGATTTCAGAGCCCGAGTTTTTACCAATGCTCCACGGTCACTGCCCGTTAGACACATTAATATGTTACCACATAATTTCGTATAAACTAAGAAAAGAAAAAGAAACATAATCCCCAAGTTTAAGACTCATACATAAATGTACAATTCCTTGCTAATAATTTAATTACGATGTTCTTCAAATGAATATACAATTAAACAAATATCACTTGATTCAATTGGCTTTTGTTTGTTGTTGATTCCCATACATATTCATGAATATGAAAAACAAGCATAGGTATAAAATTATAACTATGGATGGCTATTCAAATCCTTCTAGATCTAATACATACGCACACAAAACATGTACACGCACATAAATTTACTGGAAAATATAATCAAGATGCCTAGAGCCTATTTAAGATTGATTTTTTTTATACGTTTTATTTCAAAAGTTATCTAATGAAATATTTGTTTTATTTTCCTTTTTATATGAAACTTTGTTCACAGTTATTGGAATTATAACTGTCTTCGCTCTATTGCCAATGCTTTATGCAAGCAAGAATCAATATTCATTTTATTGCATGAGCTATAAAATTATTTGAAAAATTTGTATTTTTTAATTTGCAAAATCATGAATATAAAAGAATAAAAAAAATAAAACAAGTATTCTAAATAACGCCTAAAATATGCGGCAAGCTATATAGTAAAAGTTTTGTAGCACAAAAATTATAGTTACAGTTTTTCAATTGTTGCTGTATGATAGAATTCAACGACGTATCTCTGCTTTTAATGCATGTTCATAACAGGGGTTGATTTCGTAGGGTTTCACAACATCCATATTTGCAAAATAATAACATTCAACATAACATGGAATTTTCAAACCCTTTGATTCATTTGGGTGGAATCAAAAATAGGAGGCCTTTCTTTTGGGGCCACACAAGTAGATTATTACGTAGATAAGGAGTCGATGCCATGTGGTGGCTGTAAGTTCTGGCCTGCGCCATTTTCATACCAAAAGCATCAGGTAGATTATTGCACAAGCAATAAATTAACAGTTTCAAAAGGTTGATCATTTATACACGCTCTATTAATGGCGTAAAGACCTTTAACTAAAAATTCACTTATCGAAACAACTAGATCATCTGGAAAACATTATTTTCAATTTTGTTTTCCTTTATACCAAAATCAGGCTGTCTTTTTCGAAAGAATCTACCAAAAAATCCCCTTCAGTTTTCAGAATTTTTTTGTGATATTCCCGCCTGTGTCCAAGCGGATAGAGACGTTGAGTCTTTACAGTTTTCGGTGAGCATTACCTGAGGATAGCTGTTTCAATTCTAGTCAAGATGGCTAGAAGATTAGTGGACAAGCAGCAATTACTGGGTGTAAATTCAATGACTGAACATTCTAACCCAGTCACAGTTAAATCATTTGAAGAAGGTCAAAGGATTTGCCTGCAAAACCAGTGTGAAACAACAAGTATGAAAATAAGGGCAACAGACCCCCACAAAAGGATATACAGATTTTCAAATTTCATTATCGTAATATTTAAATTCAATGCGTTTTGTGTCATTTTATTTTTATAGTATTTACTTGCCACATCTTGAACATTAAACTATGGTGACACTGATTACAAAAAGCTAAAGGATATACATATTGTAAGCACTTAAAATGCCCATTTGCCTAGCTTAGGTTGGTGCTCGACCAAGTAAATATTACCTTTTATTAAACCTATCATTGTTGCAAAGACTTTTGCAACGTTTGTTTTGATAAATAAAAGAAGGATTTAAATAAGAAAAAAAGAATATCAGCCTAATTCTAAAAATCATATCTATCATGTTTGCCATCGCAGATTCTTTTTCTATATTTTGCAAATCTAATCTAGTAGACGTGTTATTTATAAGCTTGTATTTCTATGAAAATTAAAATCCTCAAAATTTAACAATGACCCTAAATTTGACAATACATGTAGCAAAATAAAAAGGACGATATAGCTAATCGACAATAAGATAAAACTGGATTTTACCTCACAAAGGATAAAACAATGTTTCTTCTTATATTTAAAGGTAATTATTTTATATAAATTTGTCAAACCCACTTACACTTATTTAAGAGATATAAATTATCGATATAATTGGGCAGCAACGGTGGAGCATTGGTAAAAAGCTCGGGCTCTGGAATCGTATTACGCGAGTTCAAACCCCAGTCAAAACTATTGTATTCCCTTTAGCTGCTTCGGGCAGATGAGGCTCATTAACTCAGGAGAGCAGCATATCTATTCGGGCAGATTGGACTCTGGATTCGTAGTATGCGAGTTCAATTCTCAGTCAAAACCATTACATTCACTTTTAGCTGCCACGGGAGAGTAACTCATCTAGGTAAAGAGCAACACTAAATGCAGAAGGCCCTGATACGTAGAGCACGTAAAAAGGAACTTGTGCCTAATTTGGGTTGGTGCTCGACCAATTAGATGCAATGTAGTTCGGATTATTCTTTTATAGAATAAAAACATGGAAAACTAAAATCAAATTTAGGAGGAAATTGAAAAAAAAAACAAATGGAAAAATGGAAAATGTTTGCAAAACTAAAAATGGAACTGTTTAGAACTGTTTAGTTTGAAACTTTACTGACTTTAACTTTTCCTATAATTATAAGAGTTGATTTGAATTTGTAGATCAATCAATTATGATTTTTTTTCACACACGTACTTCAAAAAGTCACGTTTAAAATCAAGGATTCGTTTGTTTATATTTGTATATTTATTTCAGTATAAAATTTGCTTTTTATATGTATTTTAACTTAAATGTATATTTTGAATCAAGGACATTTAAAATTTTTTTCATTACTTTAAACCTTTAACATCATTTCACAACGTCTTATAATTTTCTATTTAGAGTTAGCAATTGATTCTCAAATATATTTTGCTTACTTGTTTTCATTCATGGCATATAAGAATATTCATTTTTGATAAACGCTATTTTTTCCACATGTTTTTTGAATTATACAATATGCAATATTTGATATATAGCTAGGGGGAATGTGGGCATTCATAGCTTTCCTAAGGGTATTACTCCAAATGTGAACGCAAATAAAATGATTAGGTTTCGATCAAAATCGAAATCTAACTGCTTATCGACTATCGAGATAATTTTATTTGCTATTCAAATTTAAATATTTCTAAAGATTTAAAATGTACTTATATCATCAATAAGTTACCATTAATAATAAACTCAAACATACAGTTAAATTGTGAAATAATAAAATTGAATAATTAGTCGATACAATAGATTTTTAAATGCACACTGCTAAAAGTTTGTCAGGATTATTGTAAATTTGCCAAAGTCCCGATCATTTTGAGGAAAAAAGGTCTAAAAATAAATGTTATCTAAGAAAAAAAAGTATTTGGATCTAATTGAAAAATTGATACTGAAAGCAAAATAGTATTTTCAATGAAAAAAAAATGGATTGAAAACAAAAGATTGATTTTGTGTAGCAGGTGTAGCCTTGATTAAATTTAACGGTAATTAATGATACTATGTTGCTGTCTAAACAAAGACGCACCTGTTTGGAGAATTGGGACAGAATGCCACTTTGTATGTATCCATCCAAAATAGATTAATCATCTAAATTTAATCGAATTTTTTAACACAATTTTTTAACACAAAGAATAAATCAATAAGAAAATAAATATAGAAAAAATAATTATATTTTTGAAACCTATGATTAAAAGCTTATATTTGGTTACAATCTGTCTGCAAGCCTTTTTCGCCGTCTAAAACTTGTCATGACAGACATACATGCAAGTTCTCCTCTACTCAGAAATAAACTGAACCAAATTGATGACAGTCCGAGATCCTAACAACTGGCCTATCAGTTAACCTGCCTCTATAGACGTGTTATTTACTACTATAGTCGTAAAAGTGTCCAGTTCATCTTTATGTGAGTGGGGTTGATTAATGCTATGATAATTACAGCAGGCATACAAACATGACTTTCAAAGTGCTCGACTAAATTTCTTTACTTATGGGAGTAAGTAGAAACAAAATAGTGGTTTAGATTACAGTTTGCTAGGAGATCTGGTGGCCAAGAAGTTAGGAATCCAGACTTGTGTCGTTTGGCTCCGGTTTCGATCAGGCAAAATGAGAACCTGGGGTTTGCAGAGCTGTACTGATAAGGTGCAGACGCCGAAAAATGTATATATATGGCAAAATGCAAAATTAATTCTAATTTTGAGTAACATGTCATTATGATCACAGTTTACTATAATGATTTTTAAATTTCAGAAAATCACGTCAGTCTTTGAAATAAAATAAAAAATCATATTACAAAAGACTTATTAATTAGAGCAAAAAGTAGTATCAAAACAACACCAAAAAAAGACAAAGCAATATATTTGATATTTTTGTCATTCCTATTCTTATACTGATCTATATCCTTGCTCGTGTGCTAGAATTCGTGTTTAGAACAGATATTTTTATCACGAGCAAGAATAAGCATTATTATTAGTTCGTCCCTCAATTTCGAGTATGACCATTTTCCTGACTTAATTGAATTCTTAAGTGGCTGATAAGGCCAATATTGGCTAGAAAGTCCCTACCACAGGTAGGAAAAAAGTGGGTATGGGCCAAGCTAATGTCCTTGGCCTCTCTTTATTTTCTAATCATTCTCTTTAACTCTGCTTGCTTGATCATCTGTTTGAATGAGGATAAATTTTGGATGTTAAAATACCACCTATAAAAATGATATTGATATATATTTCAACCTTACCATTAAAATAAAAATCCATTGAAATTTCAGAACGACTATTTTTATAAAAATGTATAAATTGCTGAACACAGAATAAAATATCTTTCGTTAAAAATACACGCAACCAGACATATATACGGTGTGAATAGCAAAAGGATTCTTCATAAAAAAAGACGGAGAAAAATGAAAAATAAAAATGTTCTAAAGTTTTCAGACGTATTTCTTGAATTGGAGCATGGCAACAAATGCAAGTGGAACGCTGGTGGAGAGGGTGCATAACATTTGAAACTACGTGTGACATCATGTACAATGAGAACTCTTGATCTAGAATATGTAGTCAAAGATAGTTCTATGAATTCTATAAAATTTCATTGAGATGCCACTTTTGACCTGAGACCTGAATGGTTTGTCTCGTAAATTATTACACTTTGCCAAATTCAAATCAATAGAGAGGTGTCTTCTTTGTATACGAACGACGTAGCTACAAATATGTTGCGTGATTTTTGAGTTGGCGTTCCTATGCACAAACCTGTCAAAAATTTGTTCAGTGAATCTGAAGAATTAGATTTTCTTTTCCTTTATTTCTTTGGCGCAATCTCCCATTCTTATTGGCTGACACGCAAATACATACAAATAGAAAATGG
>JAUZSX010263732.1:0-15028 GCA_034780655.1 Idiosepius hallami
ACTTTAAATATATTTTTTTTTACACAACAAAATTTATTCACCAACGTTTTTTTTTTTTTTTTTTTTACGATATCTATCTTTTTTTTCTCCAACTTCCTTCCGGTTTTTCTACCGACGGAATTCAACTTTACCGCTTCCATTTTTTTCTCCCTTTTATCATTCCCATTTTAATCTCGCATCCGGCATCTTTGCGCATGATCCGCACTAAACACTATTTTCTAGCGACTCTCCCTTTCTTTCACACTCCCTCGTTCATATCGTATCGCACAGTGATATGGTGTGTAGTGTAACAATCGCTTTCCTCGAAAGGAGTAGCAGGGGCACCGCTTGCAGGTTTGTTACTTGCCTTAGTAGTACCTGGTATTCATAAATGGTCACCCATCTATCCACTGACCAGGCTCGACATTGCTTAACTTCGGTCATCATGATAGCGTATCGCACAGTGATATGTGCGTAGTGTAACAATTGGTTTCCTCGAAAGGAGTAGCAGGGGCACCGCTTGCAGGTTTGTTACTTGCCCTGATACAGTACCAGGTATTCATAAATGGGTACCCATCTATCCACTGACCAGACTCGACGTTGCTTAACTTCAGTGACATAAACGGTCACCCATCTATCCACTGACCAGGCTCGACGTTGCTGAACTTCAGTGATCTGACGAGAACCGGTGTCTCCAACGAGACTTGACCGTACTTTTTATTGACAAAAATAAAGACAAAATAAAAACTTTTAAAAAATAAATGCAATCATTTTTCTCTTGAATACAAACTAATGTTGAACCTGTTGTAAGGTTATTCAATGTTTTTACCGCCTCTTCTATCCCGTTGCCGCCCTTTGCGACCGATATTCAAATTGTTCTTTTGGTTTGTTAAGCAGGTAATAATTTCCTCTTTGTCCCCAATTACAATGTCTAGACGGCTTATCATTCTTAACGAGAAGCGAAGAAGAATTGACAAACTATTCGAAACGATTTGGCACGGTTTTATCTATTATTACTAACATTCAATTACATGTCTTTTCATTGGCCAAATAGAACCAAGTTTAGACAAATATCCACATCTTTCATGTCTGTATAGATCGGAAGGGGTGCGGTCTTTTCATCACCCGACTATTCATAATAGTCTATTCATCACTAAAATTTTCATCACATGGTTTTCTATCATGCTGACAATTTATCACTCCGACCCTTTTCATCACTTGAACTTTTCATCACTTGTACTTTATTTTAAAATTTAATTTCAGTAATGTTTGCTAACATAAAATGAAACTAGTTGGAAAAGTTTGTTTATATTTTTAAATTAAAAGATAGAAAATGAATTAATTGAAATATTTTTTTTATTGTATATTTGTTAAAAAGTTTGAAAAATATGCCGATACCCTGTTTAGATTTTAATAATCTCTCGTAAAAATAACCCCAGAATTGTCAAAAAAGGGCCTAAAAATTTAACGTAATTAAAACATAATTACATAATTAAAATTATTACATGAATAAATGTAATTTTTTATTTGATGTGATGAAAGTTATCGATGCCGGGGTGATGAATTATCCTCGTAATTAATCATCAAAAAATTGAAAAAACCACGTGATAAAAGTCTAGTGGTGAATAGTTGGGTGATGAATTGTCGGGTGATGGAATGTCTTAAAACTAGATATGAAGTACCCCCTAACCACCAAAAATTGAATGTTACTTAGCCAAAAATTATTTCCGTAAACTGCGTTTATATTGACCCCCCCCCACAAACACATAGACTAATGACTGACGTAGACCATTCAGCCGAAGCTACGGCTCCGTAATGATCCAGTTTTTTCAGTACGCGGGTTCGAATCCAAGTTGTTCTGTCTACGTTGAAATGTCGACAAATATCTTGGGAAAGGTGTGAATCCCCATCTTCCCTCAAGCTATGGATTAAACAGTGCAGCTTATTCATTAAAAATTTGTATATAAAAATAACGTTTATCATAATTAATTGTTCTCGAAATTAAAATGAGCTAAAAAAAGGTTGATATTATAATTACTTGGTGAGCACCAACCCAAGTTTGGCACAAGGCCATTTTTACGTGATCTTACCCGTGCTTTTAAAATTCGGTGAAATAAATAGTAAAAGCAATGAGTTACTTTAACTCTTCGTCTTTGAAGTAGTTTAAAATACTAGAAGAGTCCATATTAATGAGTCCAAAACTTATTTTACAGTTTTGTAATGTTATATTGGATGGTGTAACTGGTGGTATCGGTGACGTTAGATTGTTCTCGAAAGAACTATTTGAAAATACATAAATATTTGATTGTTAAGACATAGAAACAGTCTTCGAAAAGTAGTTCAGGACAACCAGCAGAGCAATGCCCGGTCACCGAGTGAGGCAGGTGAGGCAATGTCAGACAGCCAGCCTGCACATGCATGGTCTCGACAGGAAGAACTTTTAACAACAATATCTATTAACCAAAACAACCCAGTGTAAGAAGAATGTATATCCACATACACACACACACACACATACAAACACACGTACACATACACACATACAGACACTCACATACGCACACACACATACATACACACACATACGCACATACACATACACACACATACACACATGCACACACACACACACACAAACAGAAGTGGATTTTAAAGTTTATAATAAGTCTTTCATTTCTTCTACAATTAGTGTTTCGAGTCGCATTTTTCCTGTGAATGAATTTGATATTTTATTAAACAACTCGGATTTCGGTCGCAACATTACAGTTTATGTTCCCAAAACAATAAAATTATTATTTCTACATTTTATAACAATTAAAAAATCTTACTAATATTATATTTATTTCATCGAGCACCAATCAAAGGCCATTTTTACGTGCTGTTTTTTTTCATTCAGTGTTGCCCTCCACCTAGATGATTTCCTCTCCCGAGTTAACAAGCCCCATATGCCCGAGGCAGCAAAAGGCGATTGTAATAATGTTGACTGAGATTTCGACTCGCCTACTACGATTCTAAAATCCAAGCTTTTACCAATACACCATCGTCGCTGCCTAAAGCATAAACATATGAAGACTTTAACAATTCAAGAAATACATGTCTTCTCAAAAAAAAAATCTATTCACAAGCAAAAGAATCAGCAATAATCTATTTTTGATAGTCTATTCATATGTCATCTTTACATTCACCAGTGTACTTCGCCATAATGTCTGACTTTAAGTTGGCTACTATTAAATTGTATCGGCGGTAATTTGTGATACATAAACCTGTATCGTCTCATATCTTTCTCTAAAAGCAAATATTTCTTTTAATAAATGTTGTCTGGTCTCAAACAAGGTTCTTGAAATAAATATCACGTCTTTTATGTTCTAACAACAAACAATAACTTTGTTTTTTTTTTCAAATAATATTACTAGCAATATTCTCTGGATTTGGGCAGCCATTTTCCTGGCTGAAAACCACATCGAATTTCTTCCACGGGTACAAATACTGAAAAGATTAAATTTAAAGTCTTTTAGTAAAAAAAAAATCAAATTAGTTTGTGAGTCTTCAGGAAATTTTTAAATATTTTTTTCAATACTAGAACGTTGGAGTGTGTGAAATTTTCATCTGAATTTGATCACTTCTTCTACAAACTGATTTTTTTTTAAATCATAGATTTTCGATACTTACCGAGGGTATTCCGAAACAACACCTATACTCACTCTCAGAAACATCAATAGTCGAGTCAATTTACGGTTTAACCCCCAAAAAGTTTAACAAAAAAATTTTTGCAACGGATTCTGGTAGGTTTAAATGTACTATTTGACCAAAAAAAAGTTTAGTACAATTGTGGGAATTTTCAAGAAAATCGGCCCAGCCGTTTCTGAGTCCTTAAAAAACGAACTCATAGACATAGAGACAAAATCCGATATGCATGTAAGTTTAGATAAAATCTCAGGCAGGTAACAATCAGGTGTTTTATACCATTTTCTTTCAGTTTCTTTTGGTCTCAAAATAGTTAACTTTCAAAGCATGCTTTGAATACCGTAAATTTACAAACCGCGCTTTGATTTTTTAAATATGATCAGCATAAAAATAAAAATTAAATATATCACTTTTTTTATTAGAAAGAGTTATTACTAGAAGTATTGCCCAGTTTTTCCCCCTGGCGGGGACTTGCCACTAAGAAAATTAGGAAAGCATATTTTCTGGGAGGACACTCAATGCTTTTTTTTATTACTAAATATATATACTAATTGTTAAAGGATCTTTTTTCAAAAACGCTTCGTGTTTGAAAATAATTTTTTTTTAAATTTCAAAAAACGCTTCTCTGTTATTTTTTTTTAAAATTCAAAAACACCTCTACGTATCTTCACTGTAATTCAAAAAAAGATTTTTAAGCAGCAATCTCATCTATTTTAATGTTAAAACGATTCATACGGTCAAGTCAGATCACCGAAGTTAAGCAACGTCGAGCCTGAATGGATGGGCATTTAAGAATACGGGTGTTTAGAGTTCAATTTTTTTGTTTTCGGCTAGATCTAGCCACCCGCAGTGCTCGTGCACTTTTATTTCGAAACTGGATGTAGAACCCAATAAAGCAATTAAAAATAATAATGATGAAAATATCGATAAAACTGTCTTAAAAACTGCTATTGAAATAATGAATCTATTGAAAAGAAATTGAAATTGTCGAGAATATATTTTTGATTATCTATGTACATATTATTTTATTTTACAATTCACAAAATATTCATTTATATAAAAATAATTAACCGTCAACGTTTTGTTACAAATTTCAAATTCATCATCGCTTACCACTTACACTATATTTTGTCAATTTTTAAACAATAAAGTCTTTTTTATAATCAGCCATTGCTTATAGAAACCCGGGCAACGCCGGGTTAATATGCTAGTTCTTCTATAATCTCGCTTTATTCTGCTTCCGTTTTTTTTTCCATTGACTGTTTTCAGGTTGTAAATGAATGATGGAGAGGGGGGGGCTATTTTGTTTACATGTATTGAAACTAGACAAGTGGGGAGTGAGTAGTGGAGTGGACTTCAGTCTGTACCCCTCACCACTACCCCTACCCCATTGTCTGGTCTCTATTCTTGCTCGTGTGCGAAGTGTTTAGACTTTTCTTTACTTAAATTCAATAAAATAACCAAAATGGATCTATTTCACCCCATTCAGTTGTTTTACACACAAAATAACATCATCTCACATGACTTCGTGATGATGACAAGAAGGCCTCCTGCTGACATTGTTTTTGTTGATAAACAGTTGTAAAGGGCAGTCAGTGAGGACAGGAAAGCAACAAGCAGCACAGGGGAGGCCCTAGTTGTCGCTTAGTGCTAATATCCCCCCCACTTTAAAATAGAATAAAAAGTTATCCTTGGTTCTTTTCTGTTTGTGAATAAATTCTTAGGATCCCGAGTTAGCAAAATGACCAAGTAGTCACTCAGACGCGTTCTATTCGACGACTATAATAGGACGGAAATATCAGGGTGTCTTTCTTTATTTTTTGCCTTGGGTCACCAGGGCCGATATATCGACTCTTTAGGGCCAAAAGGGTTAATTACGTTTATTTCCCGAGAAAAACTGATCCGCCTTTCTCCTAAAATCATCCTTATGAATATCCGAATGTTCATGGGGTGCCGGTTCAACCCGTATAGGGTGAATGCCGTTTAAACACAAACACACACAAAAACTGATTGAACAACCGTGACTGAGATTGGTAAGGGGACCTTAGTCATCCACTTTTTCAACTTGAGTGCCAGCTTATCGTTGAAATACTCAAAACAATGGTAGAGCATGGAGCAATAAAATCATGAGTTATTTTTGTAGCTGTGTTGTTTTGTTAACATTATTTGTTATACTGGGAGTGGGACCGAATCTGGTGGAAATTGAGTTACTTGATAGTTCTATTTTTTTATGGTTGATTAAGTGGGCAACATAGTTTTTGATACCAATTTATGTTTTTATTATTTTATTAAAAGGTTTGTTTAATTCGTGTTATATGTTATTATTATTATTTCTAGTAGTAGCAGCAACATTTATTATTGCCCCTAATATTTTATTTATTTACTTTATTTTTTGCTCGTTTGTGTCAGTTATTACTAAATGGTTTAATAGTAACCTATTTTTATGCTTACATTTAGATATAAGTTCAGAATTTTTGTTCAAAAGTTTGTTTTGAGTAGATGGTTATAGCTAAGTTTGTTTTGGGTTATAGCTAACAATTATTGTAGGTTTTGTTTTATTTTTTATAAGTCCTACATATAGACAGTATGTTTTTCTTAATAGCTCTTGTAGTTTTATTTTCTAAAGAGCTACAGGATGCAAGGTCTCATACAACTACAATGAGACTGATTTTTATAAGTTTATAGAATGTTTTGTTAGATGAGTTGTCAGAAAGTATAGTGTAGGAGTTTTTTTTTAATCAACTTGGGTTGGTGCTCACTAAGTAAATATAATATAGGATAAACCTCAATTTATAACCAGAAAAAAAAGATGTAAGTAATATTATAAAGCGAAAGTTGTCCTGTTCTTTGTTTAATTTACTATTGTTGTAAATAAATGTAAATAGATCTTCTATTTGAAGATGGTATGTATGGGCAGCGAGGTGGAACATTGGTAAAAGTTTGGACTATGGAATCGTAATACGCAAGCTCAAATCCCAGTCAAAACCATTCTATCTACCTATAGCTGCCTCAGGCAGTTGGGCTTGTTAACTTGGGACAGTATCTCACCTTGGTGAAGCGCAACGTTAATTACAAAATCCTCCAAATGATGTATGGATGTATGTGGATAATAATAATAATAATATTTTCTCTCTTCTCTTCTCCATCTCATTATGCCGAGAAACACGACGGTGGTTGTGAATCGAACGTTAAAAATAAAAACAGAGTGTCCAAAAAGTCTTTTGAAGGCTGAAGATTTTTAAACAAGGGTCCAATATGCATTTCAAATGCAAGAACATTTCTGAAAAAACGCCAATGTTCAGAGTGTCTAAAAAGTCACTTAAAGCCAGTAGATTTTTAAACAGGGGTTCAATGTGTAGTTTAAATGCAAGAACCTGTCTTAAATGACCCCAATTTCAGAGTGTCTAAAAAGTCACTTAAAGCCAGTAGATTTTTAAATAGGGGTTCAATGTGTAGTTTAAATGCAAGAACCTGTCTGAAATGACCCCAATACTCAGAGTGTCCCAAAAGTCACTTGAAACCTGAAGATTTTCAAACAAGTGTTCAATATGCATTTAAAATGCAAGAACTTGTCCTAAATGACCCCAATTTTTAGGGAGTTCAAAAAAGGTCCTTATCAGTGTTTACTAACTTTTGGAACAATCTTAGATATATAATAAGTTGTCCCAAAAGTTTGTAAGCACTGATGATCATTTATTTTGAGGAATAATTTCTATTATTTTTGTTATTCCAACAGGTTCAACGGGTAAAATGGATACGTTTATTTGTGGATTATGCAATAAAGTTTACCACAGAATCCTTGACATTTTGGAACACAAGTTACAACGTAAGTTTGGTTTTCATTTTCTTTGTTTTGCATTTTTTGACCTACCAACTTCACAAAATTTTAGTGGTCTGAATCATTTTTTAAAATAACTATTGTGATTTCATTTTCTAAAGAGCTTTAATTTAAAAAAAAAAAAAAATTTTAATTATTGTGACTTCATTTCTGAAGAGCTCTAAATATAAGTATAAAAACATAAAAACTAATTTAGTATTAAAAAGCATTAGAAAATAATTTAGTATAAAAACAAATAAAAGCTAATTTAGTATTAAAAAGCATTAGAAATCAATTTAGCATAAAAACATATCAAACTTATTTAGTAATAAAAGGCATTAGAAATGAATTTTGTATAAATGGCATTAGAAATGAATTTAGTATTAAAAAGCATTAGAAATGAATTTAGCATAAAAACATATAAAAACTAATTTAATATTAAAAAGCATTTGAAATGAATTTAGTATAAAAAGCCTAAGAAATTAATTTAGAAAAAAAAGGAAATAATTGCTTTCCTTAATTGCCATAGTGCAATACTTCTAGTTTTTATTTCAAATTGATATTAATTTTTTTTTTCTCTTTTCTAGATGTTTCTCCAACCTCCAAAGTCAGTTGCAGTGTGTGCGGGACGTTCTTTTCTCGGCAAGTGTCCCTCAAAGAGCATTACCGCAGGCAACACAAGATATTCCTTGGCAAAAGCAAACCGTGCATCTCTCCCCGACTGAGCTTAACCAACGCCCGAAAAGTGAGCTTGTTGACTCGTGATTTCGAACAGTTTGCCGATTCTCTGGTAAAAGAGGAATTGCCGGAAATAACCGCCAACGTCGATGTGGACAATGATGATGCCGATGACCTTTTAGCGACCGCCGCGCAAAATATGTTGATGGTCCCCGAGCAGCAGCCACAGTCGCAATCTCTGTGTATGGAGGTCTTGAATGATAACCACCTGGGTCACGACCTGCCATTGCCGTCCGAGCAGTGCCCCGAGGAAAACGACCTGCTCATCAGTGGAACTCGGTTAGACCTTTCAGATTCTGGGGTTGTTGATCAGACAGTCGGAGATTTGCACATGGTCGATGTTATGATGGAAAATGGATGTCCAAATACGGAGGACGTGTCTACCATGCTTTCAACGGAGGTCAGACCGTTGAACGGCAGGGCAGAGGTTAATGGTAATCATGGTGACCAGCTAGCGGATAACGAGGCCATCATTGACGTTGCGAATGGCTTAAATGAGGAAGATGATGATAATGATGATGATGATAAGGAAGAAGAAGAGGAGGAAGAGGAGGAGGAAGATGATAATGAGGACGGGGATGAGGATGAGAACAATTTGGGTCACGTTGGTGCTGATGATGACGAAGAGGTAATCAGTATGTCGAAAGACATTATAAACCTCTCAGAGCACTTTGAAAACCCGACTTCGCTGGCGCTGAGCAACATTTCCAGCCACGTGGTCGTTGTTGATCCGCAAGAGTCGAACAAGGACGAGATCGTCGAGAAAAATGTCCTCCATTCACCGGAGGAGACAATCAATGAACAGCCAAACCAGCAGATAGTGGCAGCGGCAGTGGCGAGAAATGACGATTTCAATTTCATACTCGTAACCAACGTCGTTCGAGGAAGTTCCTTCACGTACGGAAAGCAGTCGTTTAAATGTTTGCACTGTATGTACAAAACCCACTGGAAGAACTCAATGTCGAAACATATGCGTGAGCGACACTTAGATGTCCTTAGCCAACGCGGTCTAGGCGATGTTCGAGTGAACAACCCGGGTGTGCAGTTGGGAGACAACCAAAGAATCATGAAGATGTCCGAGTATAATAAATCTTCTGTTAGCCGGTTTAAAAACCGGTCCAGCAGCTCCAAGCGGGTCCGGGGGATCGAAAAACAGGATCTACTCGGCTCTTACCCTTGTTCCAAGTGCACTAAAGTGTTCAGCAAACTACGCTACCTGCGTAAGCACTTGCAGATCCACCGAACGGACGCAATGTTTTTCTGTGAGGTGTGCAGCAAGAGCTTCAAAACTCGGACATACCTGGCGGCCCACCAGCGCACACACAAGAAAGAAGCCTACAAATGTAGCCAGTGCGAATTCACGTCGACGATCAACGCCGCCATCCACGCACACCGGCAGCTTCACAATGAGGGCAGCGTCATCTGCGACATATGTGGGTTTGCTTACACGGACAAGTCCACCCTGAATAAGCACAAGCGGGTCCACGATCCCAGCCGGCCGTTTGCCTGCACGTTTCCCGGGTGCACATGGCGGTTCAAAACAGACGTGATGTGTCAGGCGCACTTCCGTGCGCACACCACCGAGGGCAAGTTCAAGTGTTCGCTGTGCGGCTACGTCTTCCGGCACAAGCACCACTTGCAACGGCACGAGCTAAAAATGCACGGCATACAACAGACCAAGTCTCGCATTCCGAAACCAGCGACAACCACTTCGACGTCGGCCACTATGTCCTTGGCTCCGACCACAACCGAAGAGACAGAGGCACTACCATCACCGATGGACATGTCGGCTGCCGACACAGACCTTGCAAACACCGTTAATCTAATTGTCAACTCAGGAGCGAATTGTAATCAACTTCAGCTGCAGGCAGCCTTACAGAACAGTCACTTAGTAATTGCCACGGACTGTCAAGGTGACACAATCAACTACAATGTGTCTGATGTTGCTATGATGAATATGGCCTACCAGACTTTATTACAAGAACAAGCTTCAAATATCAATGACGACACTCGGACTATTTTGATTCCGCAAACTCATTGCGGGCAGGTCATTTTCCAACAAGAAACAGAAACTGTATGAGGATTACAAAAGTGTATCGTCAGAACCACGTTTTAACAATTCAATTCAGGACAATCCACCTGGGAGAGTAAATATAGGCAGTCGGACTTTGAAATCGTAATTCGCGAGTTCCCAGCTGTTCCATATACATTTACATTAGGACTATTACCTTGGGTAAAAGGATGAATCCCCATTTTTCCTCCAGCTATGGATTAAATAGTGCATATTGTGTTGTTAAAAAAATCTATGTGTGTACAAAAAAAGAAATTTATATAAAAAAGAGATTATCCTCGGCAATAAATGACCTAACAGGGTTTTTATATTGATTAAAATGTGCACATTGTGTTCTTCAAAAAAACTGTGTGAACAAAAAAAAACGATTGTTCTTGGCATTAAATGACCTAAAAATGTTTTTATATTAATTAAAATGTGCACATTGTGTTGTTCAAAAAAACTATGTGTGGAGAAAAAAAAGCGTTTATTAAATAAACAATTGCTCTCGGCATTAAATGATCTAAAAGAGTTGATGTGTCATAAAACAAAACAAATAAAAACATAAATTCATGAATTTTTATGCCAATTTTCATTTTGTTTAGGGGTAGTCAACATGGCCCTGTGGATAGGTAATCAAACTTGGGAACCCACATACGCGGGTTCAAATCCATTGACATGTCGACTAATACGCTTGGGAAAGGTATTCATCTCACTCTTCCCTCCAGCTATGGGTTAAATAGTGCAACTTGCCTTGTTAAAAAATCTGTGTGTGTATAAAAATAACGTTTATTGTAATTATTCATTCTCGGCATTAAATTGACCTAAAAAAGGGTTGATATTATATTTACTTGGTGAGCACCAACCCAAGTTTGGCACAAGGCCATTTTACGTGCTCTTACCCGGTCTTTTTACATTCGGTGTACGGTGTTACCCTTCACCTAGATGAGCTCTGCTCTGCTCTCCCGAGTTAATGAGCCCCATCTGACCGAGTGAATGTATTGGCTTTGACTGGGATTTGAACTCGCGTAATACGATCTCAGCAGAGCCCGAGCTTCTAAACGTTGTTTGGAACTCGAACATAATCGTTTTTGTTAACATGACTTTCTTTGTTCGAGTTCCAAATCAAAGAGGAACAGGTTGTTCCAACGAATGTTCGTTACATTCTTCCGCTGTTGGAATTATTATTTTTTTTTTTAATTTCAGATTTATTGTTAACTTATCTGAATTAAGGTTGAGGTTATTCTGTACTTTTGGTTTGATTCATCAATTTATTAAAATTAAAACTATTTCAGCTTGCTATAAAAAAAAAATATTTTTTTTGTAATTTGTTCATTTTAGCGTTTTTCCGTGAAAAAAAAAGGCGGAGAATGTCATTAATTTCAAATAAATTATAATTTAAATTATTTTATAGATGAAGTAGTATTGTTTACTTTCAAATCTGTTAGGTCTTTATTTATCTTAAATCAATTGAATAATTAAATTATTCCTCAAGAAAAACAAAATAAATAGCTTCGTGAACTCCGAATTTCATAACCTATAACCTCTGTTACATTTGACCTCTTTTCACTCAGAGCACATGCGCACATGATATTAATTAATTATGAAAAATTCTTCCCTTTACTTCCGACAAGATGGCTCCATCGGCGTTAATGCGTGGTTGTTGTGATGTGCTTAGATGGGTTCCTGTTGTATTTATTACAGCCGTAGCAGCTTGGTCTTATTATGCATATGTTGTCCAAATGTGTTTATGTAAGTATTTAAATTGAGTTATTTTAAAAGATTTTTTAGTTGACTTTAAATTCTGATATACACCATATTATTTTTGACTTTGTTTTTAGATGCAAAATTGTTTTCTTCTCTTTTCCTCTCACTTACTCTCTTTCCTGTACTTTTAAGTGAAAAAAAAAATATCTGGTATTTCTTTTTACAGGTAAAAGCTTTTTGATTAAAAATATTAATCATAATTTAAAATTTTTGTTTTTGTTTTGTCTTTCTGAGTTATGACTGAAACTGTGCTGTTTTTGTTGGTCTTTATTTATCTATTAGGTAACTAGTTTATTTTTTCTTTATTTATCTATTAGGTAACTAGTTTATTTTTTCCCGGCGTCAAAACATAGAAAATTATTTTATCTGCGATTTAAATGGATTCATTTATTTATTATTTTAATGTATTTAATAAAATAATTTATTAATTACGGTCTGTAGAACTTAAAAATAATGTTTTTTTTACGACGAACGAACAAGGAAGAAGGCATATCTTTAAAAAAAAATATCAGGGAGAAAGTATCTGTGTCTCTCTCCCGTTTTTTATTTTTTTTATGATAAAGTTTGGTTTAGAAATAATCTAAAGAATATATGTAAAAGTAATTCAAGTTCTCAAACTCGTTTAGAATTTTTGCTTTAAAGGACTAAAATTCTAGTATTTATTTCGTAAATTGTTGTGTAAGACAAGACGAGTCCAGTCCGGGACACGACGACAAACGCACTCGCACTCACTGTCCCCACCTTAAAATTTTTTTAAATGAAACTACTAGACACTGAGTCTAACTGCACTGCACTGCACTGCACCGGCATTGTGCACCCACCAGTCACCACACCAACAACCAACATATTATTATTATTATTATTATCATTGATTATTTTTTAAATTTACATTCGTTTTGTTTTAATAACCTCAAAATCTGCAATACAAATTTTTTGTGTGCCTCATTCTGACGTCATTCACGTTTTGTCAAACAAACTTACTGATTCAAAAAAAAAATATTTGATTTGATTTTGGATTTAACGGCATATCTACCACTTTGGGGTCATTTAATGCCAGAATGATATTTTGTTTATGTTTATTTGATTCTCTCAAGTTTTTATTATGAAAGTTGGTATAACTGTTATTCGTTTATTGGTTATTTTTATTTTGTTTGAAAAGATAAGCAAGCTAAGAAGTAAATAATTAAATGAAATTGATTTATTACAAACATCTACAAACTATCAATTTAGATTTTTTTTATTTAAAAAAAATTAAACAGCAAACAACAACAACAGTTTTTTTTAAAGTTATGAGTGTGTGTGCGTGTGTTTTTGTGAGAGTGAGAGAGAGAAATCACAAATACAACAAGACCAGGAAAAGACAGGTCTTAAAGAAAACTAAAAAGAAAGAAAAAAAGAAACGTGTGTGCAGCACTGCAGCAGCCAGTGCAGCAGTGTGCACCCAGGGTGTGGTCACTGGTTGGTGGTGGTGGTGGTGTGTGTGTGTCTGGTATCACCGTATCCGCCTTCTTCACCCACTTTTGGGCATTTCATGAGTTCCAGCTCTCTCCACTTACAGATAATAAAACTCGTCCCCTCCCCACTCCTTTTATAAAGAAAAATAATGAAGCATTATTTTTACTTTACATTCTTTTAAAAAAAAAATATTAAAATTATTCGTGTAATTAATTCATGTCAAGCTTCTAAAAATTGTCATTATAAACAATAACAATATTGTTTATAATGACAATTTTTAGAAGCTGTGGCGGCGGAGGAGGAGTAGTTGTGTGTGAATTTTTCATGTGATTTTTAGCTTTAATTTCGATTTCCATTTGTTTGAAATAAATATAAATTTTTATTTACAAAAACAAAAAGCTTGTTTATTTGACTTTGAAGACAATGAACTTGTATATATTTTTAGTTATTCATTTTTAATGATTGTTTGTTTGTTTTTGTGTGTGTGTGTTTGTGTGTGTGCTAACTCAACTGCTGCTAAAAAAAAAGAAAAAAGATATCCTCAACCGAACCATTGAACAAACCAATAACCAGTACAACAACAACAACCACATTCTAATCAATAAACAACAAAATCACTAGTCAATCCATCCATCCATCACGAACAAAAAACTAACAAGAACCAAGTGCAAACTATTAAAAACCAAATAAAAATTAGAAAAAATATTATTGTTTTTTTAGGTTTTCTCTCTTAATGTTGTTTATTTTAAAAACAATTCCCAATTGTTCATTATATAAATGTTGAAAAAATATGACTGACTGATTATTTTAATAATATATTTGAAATATTTGTTAATAGTAGTAAAATTAAAACTTTTAACACCGTTTCTTCAGGTTTGTTAAATATAAAAAGGCAATTATTTTGAAAGAGTTTCATTGGTTCGTTGCGAGCAGAAAATATGCTGAAAAAAAAAAAATGGTTATTTTTAGTTCAACCAGCAGGTCAGATGATTTTCTTGTCAGGTTTTCTTACTTCTTGTCTAAACAATGCAGACTAGATTTTTTTTTTGTTATTAAGTTTTTAACCCAGAATTATCTAAAATCAAATTTAGTTTATTTAAAAGTTTTCACAAATAAGTTTATTGATTTTACTCCTGTTAATATTTCTAAATGAAATTATGATGCCGTGTCGTGTTTGCGTGTGTTTTTACTGTTTGTTGTTTTGTTATTTGTTTTTATTAAAAGATTAAAAGAAAACAAAACAATATTTTTTTTCTTTTTTCTTTTTGTTGCTTTTTTTTTTTTTATATATATCTTAATAGTAAAATTAATTAATTGGTGTAACATCAGGAAGCCTCTATCATTCATTAAGAAAGCTTCTATTTTTATTTACAAAATAGAAGCTTTTTTTTTGGGGGGGGGAATTTTTGAAGTTCTATTTTTATTTTATAAATTAAATAAACTTTTAATAAAAAAGGGCGTCTCTCTCTCTCTTTCTCTCTCTCTCTCTCTCTCTCTCTCTCTCTCTCTCTCTCTCTCTCTCTCTCTCTCTCTCTCTC
>JAUZSX010263842.1:0-15027 GCA_034780655.1 Idiosepius hallami
ATATATATATTAGAAAACCTCCTTGTATATATATATATATATACAAGGAGGTTTTCTAATATTATTAGTATTTAATCAAAATGTCTTGCATGATATTTAACTACATGATATATATGATATTGTTCAGTTTTGGATAGTGTTTATTCAATCATTTAAAAAGAATGAATAAATAAAAGCATTTGTTTTTAAAAAATCATCTATTTATTCAAAAATAAAACTATGTCCTTTTTTTACAAACTATTTATTTTTTTTTAACTTTTGTCATAAAAAAGTTCCGGTCATTTTTTAGGTATATTTTATCCAAATTTCAAGCCTGTCTTTCAGAATTAAATCAAAGTTTTTAGAAAATAGAGTTCAAAGTAAAAAAATTGTTTGAAGATTTAGTTCTTACTACAAGTAGAAATTTTAACAGTCTATCTATGTGGATATAATAATAGGTTTGAGTTTTTCTTTTCAAATTTTACCAAGAGTTTCTGAATATTAAAAAAAATATTATAAATTCAGTGGAGTATTGAGTATTTCAGAATAAAAATGAGCTTTATAAACTGAAAATTCACATCAATAATATTGATTATAATAATGATTTTGATTTTAAATATTACAAGTTCATCGTCAAACTTTATCATTATTAGAAAAACCAAATGAGCTTGATATGTTGTCAAACCAGCCAACCAAAATATTTTTTTCTTAATTTATTAATATCGTTTCAAACTTAACTTCTTTAATATATTTTATAACATCTTTGACACCCACTGTATCAGTAAAACCATTAGAAAAAATTTAACTTGAAATTTCATGTTTTGATCTTCCTATCCTTTCTAAACTATTTTTCAAATTAAAGACAATTATTTTTGTATCATCATCATCATCATCATCACCATCACTGATATTATTATTATTTCTATTATTATTCTAATTATTATTATTATTTTTATTATTATTCTTATCATTGTTCTTAATATTAATATAATAATGATAATGATTGATGAGGATGAAAGCAAAAGATTCCTATTGAGTTTCTTTGATTCAGCAATCTCTATGGATTTTATTTTTTCAGCTTCAGTCTATGAAACTCCCCTAAAGAATCTCTTCTTTATGTTTTGTGCACATGAAACTCTGCTCTTTAAGTTTTGGAAATCAAAGAGAGATCTTATTTTATCTAGGTTGATTTTTTTTTGCTGATTACAGAAAACTTTTCACAAGCAAACCATGAAGCTATGAAATATTTTAACACTAAATAACTGGCCTGTAAGAATTATTGATTTTAAGTCTCATTACATGAAATATTTTCAAGAAGGTCTGCAATGTGTTCATTTCTATCTAAATTGCTGCTTTGTCTCTTTTACTTGATGATAGTCTTTAATGCAGATTTGAAACTTTTAAGACAATTATGTAACTTTTATTAATTGTATGGCTTCTTTTTTCTACTGATATATTTTTAAGACATTTCTATTGATAGAATTAATTTTAAAAAATACTTTTATTTCATTTTGGTTATTAATTAGAATTTTGTTTTTTTAAGTTAGTTTAATTTGACATAAGTTAGTTTTCATTTTGGATTTATTTGAAGTTTTTGATTGGTAGAAATCAGAAGAATTAAATGAGTATTTAGAATGTTGTTGTTTGACACTCCAGTTATTATATTATTTTCTTGCTTTTTACAGATAATTCCAGGAAAAGATTTACCATTTTCCTATTAATTTTAAAAGATTTCTTTTATATATTTCTTAAGTTTAATCTTTTTACAATTTTATAAACAATTCATTTACATTCCTGCATAACACCATGTATCATTACTTAAAATTTTTACATGAGGCTTAGTGAATTGCCAAATTGAAAGATTATTGTCATTGTTATTTTATTATCTCAAATTGTTGTAGAACCAGTGGACATTTTGAAACTCTTAAAAATGGTGTGAGATAGAAGGGGTCTTTCCTTTTATATCAGAAGAAAAATGTCAGGAAAGTTCATACAAGTCTTTCAATTAAAGCTTGAACTTTAAATTCAAATACAAGAGTTCAAATCCTTGGTGTTATATTACATTCACTTTCATGCTAATATTGATGACAAAAGTATGTAAAATAGAGTTAATAAGCATAGACACAGAGTCAACAACTTTTGTTGACAGTTTGTTTCTTTCTAGTGTAATCATCTGACCAAAAGGCTGTTTGTTGACTGTCTATGCTAATCGACTACTTAGCGTATAAATGACAACCTTTTTGGCATATGTGAGAAGCTGACAGTCATCAAAGGCAATCAACCCCATATATACACCTATCAACTATATATATATATATACATATATATATATATATATATTTATTTTCGGGCAGCGTCAGTAGAGCATTGGTAAAAGCTCGGGCTATGAAATCGTATTACACGAGTTCAAATCCAAGTCAAAACCATTACATTCACCTTTAGCTGCCTCAGGCGAATGTGGCTCGTTAACTCGGGAAAGCAGCTCATCTAGGTGAAGGGTAATACCGAATATAAGGAGCACGTAAAAATGGCCTTGTGCAAAACTTGGGTTGTTGCTCACATATATAAATTCTGTTACTAATATTAAGCTCTTTACTAAATATGTCCAATGCAGAAATGTTTTACCAACTTTGGCTATTACTGTGATAATACAATTAGACAACATAAAAATCAAGTTGTATTTTGCTTTGCACAAGATAAAAAAAAAAAAAATTTATTTAATATCTTTTATTGCCTTTTTCTATATTAGTCAAATGCTGATAATCATGACTATCATCTCTTCAATGGATTGAATCAATAAAATAACTCTTATTTTCCGTTGCCCATTCAAGAGATCTTATCATCAAAAATGGTTAAGGAGGTTTTCTTTTTCACTTTTAATGGACTTAGGCAGTCTATCACTTCATCAGAATATTTTCAATGATTCCATCAAGTTGATAACATCATGAAAACAAACAAGGATGTCCTATCACCATTTATTTGTTTTTATTATCATTGGTGAAACCTGAGAAGATGAAAAATTACAAATCAGCCAAAGATTTGTAAATTTGATAGAATATGGATCAGATGAAATCCATAGAGGATTCGTAATAATACAAGATTGGTGTTTGTTGTAAAGCCTTGAACAGTGTCACTTAATATTTATGATAAAAAATGAAAATATTATTAGATGAAGGCAAAATAGAAAAAGAAAAAAACAATTTTTGTATTTGTTTCATTTCTAAAAGATAATTCTAAGCCAATTTGGTTTGTGCAAGAACAATTCAATGTCTAAATATTTGAACAAGTGTAAACTTAAAAATTAGTTTATTTTCTTAAGTCTCTGTTTTTTGATGTTTTTTTTTTTTCAATTTCATACCAAGTTTTTAGTTTTCTTTCATTTGGTTTTGTGATTTCAAATTATCTTGTTGCTAACTAGATAAAATATTTCTAAGCTTTTTAATGATATATCAAAGCCTGGAAATCATATTAATTTATATTTTCCAACTTCTTAACATCAATTTAAACTGTTTTATTGTTTTCATTACTGAGAAAGCAATAGAAGCAGTTATTGTCTTTTTACAAAATATAATAACTTGATTCCTCTTTCCTGTCTTTTCTATATTAATTCTAAAACTAGAATTTTTATGCATAAAAGTTTCTTTTCAAAGAATATGTATTCCATCTCTATGAATCTATTCTAAAATCTTTATCAACATTAAATGACCCATTGAGGTTGATATGTGTTTTGAGGTAGTTAACACTCCTATGTATGAGACAATATGAACTCGCCTGGCTTTATGTAAGCCAGCTACTTTGGCAATTGGGAGAGAGAATACATACAGAGTTTAGCTGCACGTATGATGATTGAACTCGTATTCTTCATGATTGTGAATCAGTATTTAGGGACACAACAATATGTCATTGAACAAAACAATATCTTTACAAACAATATCCATTCTATCTCTATCAGTGTTAATTGACCCTTTGAGGTTGAAATGTCATAAAACAAAACAATATATTTACAAAGAATGTGTATTCTAACTCTAAAAATCGATTCCATAATTCTGTTATCAATAAATGACCCATTAAAGTTGATGTTCCATAAACTTGATTATCTATCTCTAAACTCTATCAGTATTTTAAGAGCCTCATTTATTTCTTGTAGCATACAATTCAATATTACATGTGTTACTTAAGATACATTTCATATACTAAATAAAAGAAATGAATGAACCATATTTTGTTAAAACACATAAGTCCAAAAGTATTTCCCCCTGGAAAGAGATAGTGCACTCTAACAATTTTCATATTTTCTCTGGCATTTTCTACTTTTCATAATTACTTTGAAGTAACAAAACAAAATCATTTTATAATCTCCAATTTGGAGATTGCATTGGAATCAATTAAAAAGAGTTTCTATAAATTTTGGCAATAAAAAGTGTTCATCGTGTATCAATAAGTGCAACATTTCAACAATGATCATCATCACCATCATCCTAATCTGCTAACTTTTGACATGTTGTTCTTCTCTTTGATTTCATTTATTTTCTATAATTGTAAAAGTCAAATCTTTGATCATTCAGAAATCAGTGACTAATAAGTCTAAATGTCTTTGTTTCTTTAATTCATTTATTGATTGATGACAAATGAAAGAAAAGAACAGAAAAGAAAAGAAAAAATATTTCATTATTTCAAGTTTTAACTTCTAACAAACATAAAAGTTTATTTCTTATCATTTTAAAAGTTAAAATAATTCCTATTCATTTGCTTATCATTTTATCATTTTATATTAGTTTTTTTATAAAGATAATAATAATAAGGATTCTTAAATCTGTGTGTCTAGCACCACAGTTTCATTTTTTTCTTTTTTAAATTAAGTTATGAATTTGTAACTGGCTATTTTTAAAAGATAATTACTTTTTGATATAAGTTAATCAACTAGTAGCTAATAAATGAGGCTGTGACAATATGCTTTTATTAAAGAATATTAAAGAATATTGTTACAGCTCTACTAATAACAAGCATATGGACCACATCAAATGTTGAAATAGTTTCTCTTCTCATGCACTAATTTTCCTTTTGTTTAATAAATCTAGGTTTGATATTCTTTAATTCTTTCTTATATTTTAATCTTGTGTAAAATTGGAAATAATACAGTGAATGGTCACTTTGAATCAGGTGTGTACAACAGGCACCGTGCAGGTCACAACTCAGCCTGCTAAGACATTTTATATGGCTCTCACTATCATCCTAATTTTTTTCCATTATGCACAAATTTCTATTTTTTTCCCAAATCTGTTAAAAAACTTTCACTAAAAAATATTTTTGAATATATAGTATGAATAATATTTTTAAAAAAGAAGAAAATGTGAAGCTTGCTTGAATGTCTAAATTTGTTTATAAGCCCCACTGACAAAAAATGCTGCCCACTTCTGGCTTTTGGGGTTAATATGGTGGTTCAGCATGAATTGGACTAGTTTTCTTATTTTCTTTTATACACCTGCTATACATTAATGTATAAACATGCTGATATCTCTCCAATTGTTTTGTTATATTTTATCATATAATATTATATCAATCACTTTATAGCCAATATTTGATTGTATTCTTCTACATAAAATTACTTATACATAATGGAAATTATTTTCTGACAGTATTATAATGAATAAACTGGTTTTTGATTTTGATTTTTTCTATTAATAATAACATTAATAAATATTTGTAGTTCTATACAAATCTGTTTCATGAATTGGAGCTTCAAACCTTGTTTTAGGAGACTAACCTCTTTATCAACAAAGCAACCAGTCTTTACCAAAATATTTATCAACTTTATTATTAAAAAAGGAAAACAAAACAAAAACTGTTTATTCACTAAATTCATAAAATCACTTGAATACTTAGTCTATTATTTAAGAAACTCAGTTGTATTCTATAGACATATCCAATTACAGTCAGTAATTAAAATCGAGTTCTTCTTTTAATTAAGAAAATGTTCATGAAATTAACAAAGGTCAAATATCATAGAAAGAATTAAGATTTAAAACTAATCTCAACTTAGAAAATCCCAAGAGACATTACTATTCATGATAAAACAAGAATTACTGTTGTTTCAAACTCCACTGGGGGGAATTTACTTTCACATTTTCTGTGCACTCTTGTCTACAAAAGTAAAATTGATTGCATTATAATCATCAAATAGATAATCACTAAACAATATCCCTTCAAAATGAAAATGACTTTTTCATTGTTAAACTATTGTTTCTTGTACAGAATTTGTTTATTAAATTTTGGCAAAGTTTGGACCGCGTCAGATTGGAAGTCAATTTCTGGTTAATTAATGCAATTGGTTCATTTCCAAAAATTGAGACGTGCAGTGTGGGGAGAAAAGAAATTCTTATTGGTTTGTTGCAATACGTAGTCGTTGCATAGTTATTTATTTATTTATTTTATTAGTTGAAACTTACCCTGGCCGCTAATTTAAAGTGGCAACAGGCTTAGTGACAATACCACTTGACTATGGCTGTCATTATACATTTGAATATCTTTGCCTAAATGTTAAAGATGATTTCAATAAGATTCTGTCTTTTCTTTTCTTTGTGTTTTCTTTTTGTTTTTTCTTGCTTTTTTCTTTTTTTTTAAACTCCTTTAAGTTATTTTTTTTTATAAATCATTTGATGTTATTTAGATTTGATTTCACTTGGGCTTCATTTTTGTTGGGAAATAAACAAAATTTGAGCCAATGTTCCTCATAACCTTCTTTTGAATTTCTTTTGTTTAAATTTTGAAACCAAGATCAATTGTTGAACTTCTTATAGTGAAAGTCAAAATTGAAAATGTTAAAGATCAATCGCTTAAATTTCCTTTTAAACAAAAGAATTTGAAGAAAGTTTTTTTCAATTTACAATGTTTTTTCATCTAATTAACCTTAATCTTCATAGTGATACCATATGGTCACACCATTTGTAAATTCTAACAAAGCTTATTTATTAAACCAAACAGGAGAGTAAAGATGGTGCAATATATTCACATGTTATAACTCAAGAAGTATTAATTTGTTCATACTTTCACAATTTTCTTGTGATAACATAACTAACAACCATTAAAAAACGTATCACTAAATTCATATAAATTAAGTTTAATGATATACAGTGTGTTAAATTATGTCAAGTGTTTTGCAGGCTTTTCACTTGTAATAAGGATTGAACTTACAACCTTCAGATTAATGTCATTTTCATTTTAAACAACTTTACATATAAAACAATCCAAACAGTTAAAATCTAAAAAAATGCACTTAAGCTAAACCATTGCAGATGCAATATGGATATTAAATAGAAAATAGTGCATATAATGAATCTTAAGGACTGATTAAAATCTGAGCAGAGATTGTCTCAGAGACCATTTCCATATACACTTACTGTCACAAATTATAATATATTCTCTGTATGACAATTTCCCTAATATTCAGTTTGTCTAAAAATGACGGGTACATTGAAATCTAAATAGTTATAATTTCAAAATTATAAATATTTATGTTTTCTGTATAAAAAGATCAGTTCATTGATATTTCCCTTCAAGTAAATATGTGGTTTAAAAAAAGAACTTTGACTAGATTAGAAATTACAGAAATACTGAGAGTTTCTTCTAGTTTAAAGCAATTTATTTTGCAACTAGCTGACAATTAAGATTTTGCTTTACCAAAGAAGTAGTTTTATTTAATTACACAATTTACAAAAATGTTTTACCAATAATTACATAACTATTAATTTATCCTTCATCATGCGTTATTTAACTCTTTTTTAATCTTGATTCCCATACAATATTTTAATTATAAATATTATATAAAAACTATACAACTAAAAGTGTGTTATTTGATAAGTTTAAACCTGTATATGTTTTTAAATGTGAGATATGATCAGATATATTTTTTATTGCCTTGAAATTTTATAAAAATGCAATATAAATCAAGACTTGATGCAAAGAGAATTTCTGCTTTTAAAATGTTTTTTCTCTTTTTATGTTTAATTTCAAAATTCCACTTTTGCATTTGAAAATTTAATTGATTTCATTAGGTTTTCAAAGATTTTAATTATATCATACTTAAGATTATATCAATGATGATGATGATGGTGATGAGTGGGCTAAAGTACCTTGGAGGCAAACTCATAGCATGCCTAATATCCATGTAATCAAGTGCTGAAGGCAACCTTATGGACATGGATTTTGGTGATTGCTCTCTGCATGTATGCGTCAATAAGTGTGTGTGTGTGTGTGTGTGTGTGTGTGTGTGTGCACTTTGTCATTTTGATTTTGATTTTTTGATTTTTAATTTCTAAAACATAATTATGAGTTGTAATTAATGAAAAATAATTTCTGTAAATGCCAAAGTTGTTGTTAATAATGATGATAATAACCTTGAGCAAGATCTGATTGGCATTGCCTGGAACCTTCTTGCTAAAATTCCCATGGAATATTCCATTATTGAAATTCCTCTTTTATTGAATAAAAAACTTTATTTAAAAAAAGAGCTGAAATTTAAAAAGAAAAGGAAAAACTAAATGAAATTTAAGAATTTAAAAAGTAAGAAACAGTAAACACACTTTGCTCATTGCAATATCTGAAGAGAAAATACCCAAAACATAGAACAATTTTTTCTAGTTGTACCTTTTAGTTGCATTCTGTTGAGAAGGCCTCATTAAGATTGACAATTCTTATTTTATTATTTTATAAAAAAACATAAAATTACTTGAGAAATTTTCTTAAAAATTATCAAGAAAGTGATAAACATAAATCCAATCTTATAGAGAATCTTGATAAACTCTTTGTTACTTTTTCATTTTTTATGAAACTAGGTTTAAACAAATTGGATTGAGATCATCTTATTTTATTTTCATTTGTTTTATATCTACATTATTTCATTTTTTGTCTGATTTTTTATGATTAATTTTTTTTTAGTTGACGTAAGTAAAAATCATTTATTCCAAAGACTTGTGTATTCTTTGAACTGTTGTCCTTACCCTCTTCATTGTTACCTTCATTAAATCATTGTTTTTATTACTTTTGTTATTTAGCCAAAAATAAATTATCAAATACCTCTTGAAATCGGAACAACATTTTCACATCATCCTTCATACCTTTTCCAGATATTACATCAGGGAAAGAATGACTCAGTATGCCAATGTAGTACCATAATGGGTTGTACCTAAACTATTGGTCTTAATGTACAGATTACAAACAATGAATCATTGGGTTATATTAAACAAAATTATTTTTGAAAAGGTTCAAACAAACTTAAAGTAATTTTAAAATTTATTATCAATAGAAATTATAAAATCCCTTTGTCTTTTATTAAAAAATTTAAATTTAAAATATTTCACTTTTTAAAATTTGTGTAATTTTTTTTACTCCATACTATAATGAAAAAGAGCCTATGTGGCAAAATAGAGCTAAACTGAAATATTATAAGAATTTTTATTTAATTAGAAATTAAGGACTTAAAGTATTTATATGTTTGATAATTTATTGGTAATCCAGGTAGAAGATTTGGTAATGTGTAGTAATCCAAATTGAAATACTTGTGAATTATTATTAATAAACTTCAATCATTAGAATTTATATGAAAAAATTATATAAACAATTATAAAACACATATCAAAAGTTCTTAGGCAACATAGAAAACTAGTATTATAATAAGAATATGTTGAAATTCATATTTTCAATCTATGTATCACATAATGGAATGTGATTGATCTGCCTTAGGAAATTTGATATCTTTTCACAGGTGCAATGCTTTAACCCTTACTTCTCACCTTTTTGGATAAAGACCATTCTTATACGGACCTTATGCACATATCTTGTGAGAGCCAATTCTTGTCCCTGAGTCATATTTAATCAAGGAATTTATCCACAAAGAGGAAGAGAGAGAGAGAAAAAGGAGGAAATTCGGGTTTCTTAATAAATCTCCGTTTATTGATCAGTTATCAATGTATTGTGATAATGCTTAGAATCTAGTGTGTGTAATTGGCTCAAGTCATGGTGAAAAGGACAAGAAATGATAAGCATTTTGGATGTTTCTTCGCATTTTTACATACCTTTTACCAAATGGCTAAAGGTGATTGTTTTGTTTATTGATATTTTATCCTTTTGGTTATTTAATGCAAGATCTTTTTGTGTTTATATTTTTCAAATTGTATTCAAAATGAAGAACTATCTGTCTAATTGATTTAGTTTTAATGACATTGCTTTTATTAGAAGAAATAAATAGAATATGGAATTGTTTGCTTAAATCTCTTCAAAGGAACATTTATACAGTCAAACCTTGTGTTCAGAATATGGAAGCAATGACCCCCACCCATCATGGGCTTTTAAACCTCTGCAATGCTACAGATTATGATACAATATAGTTTTATAAATCCTGTGAATATAATCTTCTACATTTTGAAGGTGACAGGCAATGTACCAATTTAGTCAACTCTTGTGGATGATTAGGACAAGAGATAAATAACTAGAACGATTTACCTTTTGAAATATTCTTTGTTTGGCCCTTCAAAATTTCTGTGTCTCTTCAATTCTGCTGGTCTTCTGGAATTAAAATGAAAGATGGATTGAACGTGAAGACCAAGGGTTCATTTATCATGGGTTTATTTATGATGTTTATTCCTCCAGCATCTTTACTCCCTCTGCTAAAAACTGGTCTTTAACCCTTTTTTTATCACTGGCAAAATCTAGAATTTACCAAGTGCTAGTCTCCCAATTCCACCCTCATAAGCGTGGTATCATATCCTGGTATCATTACAACAATAAGCTATAATTGCCATTTTATTTTAATAACATAAATTGTCTAATTTTCTTTCAACTTGCAACTGGAATTGATGGAAACAAGCTATTATTCTCTCTTTGTGGACCTTGTCTTATATTTCATACCAATATTGAATTACTTTCCCATTAGAAAATTACAATCAAGTTTGCCTTTAATGATTACACCCAGAAATTTTTTCTTACAAAGGTCTTTTTCTTTTTATATCAAAATTATTTGAAGAACTAGACCTTCTTGTTGCCTATAAAATTATATCATAACATAAATCTAAAGCCCCACAAAAAGGTCAATTTTGTAATATTAAAGTTGAAAAAAAAGTTTGGAGTGGGTTAAAAGATTTTGGCATTCGAAATTTTACAAAAAAGTAAAAATTATGGAAATAATTATTTTTTAGTCTTTTCTTTTTAAAATCTGAAACTTGTGATATTTAAATCAATTCTTGTTTTGTTTTCAGTATTTATTGCTTTTTCTATTTATTTAATTGATATTTTTTATTTCTTTTCTGTTGTTTGGCTATTTTTATTTATGTGAAATATGAATAAAAATGTTAGAATATCCAATTAACCAGAGAGTATATAAAATTTCATTTCATATTTTATTACAAGTTTATGTTTACAAGGGTATGTTTGTAACTCTTATTTTGAAAGAAAGGCGAAAATGGTCAGAAGAAATTATAGACTAATGATAAAAAAGTTCATACTCTTTTTATGCTTGTCTTTCTATACATGAAAATGACAGTAAAATGACATTGTAAGCATAACAATACATATGAAACTGGAATTTCTCTTTATATAGAGTCCCTGTAGATAACATGATGTATCTCTAGAAATATTTAAATGGGTGAAGTATTTTTTATTGAATAGAAAACAAGTCTTATTTGTTCTGAGATTCTAGATTCTTTTAATCTATTTTTTTAGAATTTTTATCTACTTATTCAGAATACTAGATCTTGCATTAATTTTATTTTCCATAAAATTATTCAAATTTTGAACTTTTAAATCTATCAAGACAAGAAGAGTGCAGCAATGGATTCCTCTTGGAAATTGCCAATTTGAAATGACATCAAGAATATCATGTGGTGATGTATCGGTGAGATTTGAATGAAAACTTTGAATGCTTGTTTCTCCAAGTGCTTTTGGACAAAGGCAGCAGACATAATGACTACTATTTGAGGGTTAATTATCTATTTCTTAATTTTTTTTTTCTTTTTTTCTAATTTGTGTGTTTAAATAAATCTGCATGGGTCAGTCTAAATGAATTTATTACTGCATCTTGATGGAATTGGGAGTTTCTTCTTTTATTCTTTGCAAAGTTGTAATCAAAAGAAACATGAGATTCTTCATGTTTAATAAGTAGAAGAATGTGAAAATAATGAACAAATAAAAGTGCCTAATACTTTATTATAGCTACAATTTATTATTTATTATTTTTACACACACATAAAAAAAATTGAAACAGAAAAAAATTAACATAACCTCATTCTTATTAAATTCTTTCCATTCCAGGTTTTGTACTAAATGAAAATCTCCTCACAATCCAAAGGGTGTAACCTGGATAGAGAACTTCTTTTATAAATAATATATATATATTTTTATTGAAGATATAACATTTGGCTCATATCTTTTCCTGTCTCTACTATAATGAACACTTAAGTGCAAAGTTGTAAAAATATTTTACTAATATTATCATCATTATTTATCCTTCCTTGGAATAGTGTCTTTAATACCATCCAGGAATTCAATCCTCTCTGTGTGTCTTATTTATAAACTCTATCTATCTGAAAAGTTCAAGTCAGGGCAATTCTTAGCTTGTTTTAGTTTTGATATTTGTAAGAGGTGAAAAACAAGCTGAGCCAATGCAGCCAGCCACATTTAAAGCACTTATTCCTCCTCTTCTATCTATATTTATTTATTTCTTGGTTTTCAAAATTTCTTGATAAGCAGATCATGAGAAACTTGTCCTCTCAATTGGTTTTAAAGATAAGATCAATTTCCAATAATATTTCCTTATTCATAAAACATTAGCTTATTTACACATCTTGAATTTGCAAAAGATTTTTCTTCATTTTTTTTTCATCTTTTTTTTACTTTTCCTTATCTGTTTTTTTAATTTATATTTTTCAGGGCTAGGGTCTCTATTTTCATCATTATATTCATCTAAATTTATGAAGGTTGTGTTCAAAATATTTACACTATTTATATATTTCAGATTATTATCTTCTTCTTCATTGTTAAATTTGTTTTTGGAGGTGAATGTCTTATCCAGTATAGAACTTGATAAATGCCCTTTAGTCTCTAAGAGCTAAGATATCTAATTTGAATTCTCATTATATTGTTTCAAGTTAAACAGTTTTCATATCATTTATTTCTTTTAGAAACATGCATCAATCTCCATCATTGATATTGAGCACTACTTAGAAATATAACTAACATTGATATTAGTTAAGCGTAGACACGGAGTCAATGACCTTCTGTGACTGTCAATTTCTCGCCTAAGCAGTCCTCAGACCGAAAAATTTCAGTCTGATAACCGTGCAGGTGAGAAACTGACAGTCACTGAAGACTGTTGACTCAGTGTCTACGCTTAAGTCATATATATATGTATATATATATATATATATATATATAATTGATAATCATGCAGGCGAGAAACTGACAGCTGCCGAAGGCTGTTGACTCCATGTCTATGCTTAACTATTATATATATATAAATATGTATATTTTTTTGACAGAAAATTTTTTTGACAGAAAATTTGCCAACTCAAAGAAGGGCTACACATGAGCAAGCCACATGTGTGGAAGGGCTGCCCTTCTTAAGTTGTGTGTACATAAAAAAATTACGTCTTGCGCGCTTGTACGACACGCACAATCCGCTCTGGTTCCACTTAGACATGTTAATCAGTGACAAGCCGAGGCAAGATGACATTGTTTAGGTGGAATGCAGGTTTTATATCAGAGTTTCCTTCTTTTAGCTGGAAGTCTTACGATTCCATTGTCTATATATATCTATCTATCTATCTATCTATCTATATATATATATATATATATATATACTTTTCTCTTTCATATTTTATTTATTAAAGTTATCTTGTTTTATAACAAGAGTTTGGATATAACAATTGGATGTCTTCAGAGAACATTTCAAACTTAACCCTTTATAAGTTGACTTCCCTTGTTCTTTTAATTATGTCCAGGTATGAGTGTTAAGTTCTGGAAGAATATTCTTAGTTATTATTGCCTTTGCATTAAATTCAGAATTCTGTGAAGATAACTGATTATGACATGAAAGTTCTCACGTTTATTCACCTGAAGAAGGATGAGAGGTTGAGGATGATAGACTTCAAAAGAGATGCATAATTTATCAAGCCTCATCTCAAGGATTGTGACGATAATAATGATGAGAACAACAGTCTGAATAATAGATGTACAAATTATCAAGCCTCATCTCAAGGACTGGAAAAAACTATATCAGAAAATTTGGGTAAAAGGCCACATTGAAATTCATCTTCTAATGTGATGTACAAGACTAGTTTTATTGAGATATGAAATAAAGCTAGATAGATAAAACAATTTGTGAAATCCTGTATGTTGAGCTGTTCATTTGTGATTTCTTACTAGAAAATCTCATTCCATCATGTTAAAGGGTCTTAATATGTTCTGCAAAGCTCTGTGTTCACAAAGTTCTAGGTGTGGAATAACATTATGGTTGATTATATATCACCTCATGAATATATAGATTTATTTCCTTGGGAAAAAAAATAGCTTTTTGGCTCTTGAAATATTTTTCAGCTGTGTCAAGTCTGTAGGGAGTCTCTACCTTGCTAAAAGAAAAAAAGAGAAAGAATATGTCAAAAAATGATCTTGTGGCAAATAGATTCATCTAACAAATTCTTTTGATTTATAATGTACATTAAGGTTTATAGATGTGTGTGTGTGTGTGTGTGTGAGAGAGAGAGAGAGAGAGAGAGAGAGAGAGAAGGAGAGGTGAGAGAAAAAGAGAGCTATTTAAAGCCAGTTAAATTGTCTTGTGTTGCAAGAAACTAACTCAGCTGTCAGTTTCCCTTGGGTATTCCAGGGTGCTATAGTAAATAGTCTTATACTAAAAATGGGGGAGGAGGGCATTGAGAGGAAGCAAAAGTACAAGTATATCAAAGATAGATTATAACATTTATTTGATATTTTTGGGATACTCTAATTCTCTCTCTTTCTCTGTGTATATATATATATATATATATATATATATATATATATATA
>JAUZSX010263951.1:0-15026 GCA_034780655.1 Idiosepius hallami
CCGCTCTCCCCCTCAATTTCTACTGTTTACAGTTCATAGTAATTATTACATCTACAATTTAATTTTTTTCCTAACAATATAGATATATATATATATATTAAGAATCTGTCCAAACTTGGCGCTTATATACCTGTTTGGCCATTAAACCAAATAATAATTTAAGAATAAAAGAACCGGTCAATTTGAATTTCTTTTTGTTCTTTAACATACAATTTAATTATTATTTTCTTTCTGTTTTTTTTTTTTTATTTGTTTTTGTTGTTAATAATTTAATTATTATTTTTAATTCAATTTTATTTTTCAGCCATTTTATTTCCACACTGTTTCCTAAAAGATTTCTACCCACTTTTCTCTGGCCATTTTTTGCCTCTAAAAAACTTCTTCTTCTTCGATCCACATTAAAAATGCCGAAAAAGTCTTTATCGTCTTCTGATGTTGCTGAATCTCCTGCCAAAAAGGTGAAGACGTCCGATCTACCTGAACTTGTGCAGCAATGCCGTCTCAGCTACGGAAAGTCCATCCAGGATTGTAAATTCAACAAGAAACGTGTTCGTATGTTGACAGAAATCGATGAATTCCCTCAAGATGCAGATGGCGGTGTTCTTTATTGGATGGTCAGAGACCAAAGAATTCAAGGTGAACAAAATATTTTTTTGTTTTATGGCATATCAACCTTTTTAGGTCATTTAATGCCGAGAACAATCATTTTTTGATGCATAAGGGTTTTTATGGCATATCAACCTTTTTAGGCAGTGACGGTGGAGCATTGCTAAAAGCTTGGGCTCTGAAATCATATTTCTCTCTCTCTCACTGTTTACAAAGAGAAAGTTTGCAAGCCCAAATCTATATTAGACTCAAGTACTTTGAGTTAAAAAAGGGAATGATATAATGCTATACACAGCAAATCAATCAACTCTAAAATTCTGTTATTTGTATTTTCAGCAATCTATTTTTGTCTATTTTTTTCTTAAAAAAACAGTTAACTAGGCCATGTTGAAAACATAATATTTTTTGTCTATTTTTTCTTCAAAAACAGATAACTGGGCCATGCTGTTTGCTCAAAGACTTGCCTTAAAAGAAAAAACCAGCCTGAATCTTTGCTTCTGTCTCGTGTCACCTTTTTTAGAATCAGCAGAACGTCATTATGAATTTACAATTAAAGGACTTGAAGAAATTGAAAAGGTTTGTTTAAAGATTAAAATTGTTCATCACTCAAATCTCATCAAGGCTGACATCAGTTTAGATTTGAAAGGAAAACTTTTTAAGATTGTTTTATTTTTTGCTTTTGACTTTTTTCTCTTTGATAAATCCATGAAGAAAAAATCTTGTAGAAGGATTTTCAAATTGAGAAGAAAAACAGGATTAGAGAATTTAGGGGATTTGTATTTTATTTTTTATATGTTAGTTTACTGAGTTTTTGTCCCTTCTTTTTCTCTTTTCTTCTTTCGTTCTGTTTAATTTCAAGCTTAGCATTCTTCTAACTGACGATATTAAAGACGCTGTTTAAAAAAAAATTTTTCTCTCAAAACAATAAGCATTACGACTATCATAGTACGTTTTATTTATGTTTATTTATTCTTCGTATTTTTTACTTATAACTTCTAGAAATACTTTTTTCTCTTTCTTTTTTATTTTCTTCTGCATTGCATCATTGCTTTCTTCTTCCTATTTGTTTTTAGTTCTTTTTTTTTATAGCAGTGAATTTATTATGTTTTTATTTATTTTCAGATTTTTTTTACCTCATTAGAATTGATTAAAATATTAATAATATCAAGATGTTTTTTTTATTATTGATATTATTACTATAATAATGTGAATGTGAGTAAAACTGGCTGTCCTGACGGAGCCAGTCAAGCTCCACTTATGGACAGGGCAGCACAGTGTAGATTGTGGCGTCTGGGTTGAGACTATTTTATGGACTAGAGGATATATCTACTTAATCAAATACTAAACTAGTTGGGCACAAGGCCAGTCTTTACGTTCTCATTATATCCATTGGCTTTTGTAATCAGTGTTCGCCTTCACCTAGATGTGTTACTTTCATTGAGTTGAACAATCTCATTCACCCTGGTTTTGGGAATCAGTGTTATTCTGGCATAAAGAGGAATTACTCTCCAGAGTTAAAGTCTAGAAGAGAGCATAGCTTGCTATTTTGGTTCATAGCGAAGGTAAAATAACAAAATTATGTAAAAATATTTGGAAATAAAAATGGTGCTTCTTGATTTTATTTCAAAATCTTTTTTTTTATCCTGTTTTTTATTTTTAATGTTTTTCAAATTTTTTTTTTTTAGGATTGTCAAGATTTGGACATTAACTTTTATCTTCTTCAAGGAAATCCTTCAGAAGAAGTTTCTAAATTGGTTAAAGAGAAAAATATTGCGGCTGTTGTGACTGATTTTAATCCTTTACGAATCCCACGCCAATGGGTTGATGATCTTGTGCCTAAACTACCAAAATCTGTTGGTCTTTGTCAAGTAAGTCCTTTTAATCTATTTTAACTAAATTTCTATTAAATACAATTTAATCCTTTGGATCCTAACTTATCAAAATTTCCAAGTAGTCATTCAGAGCTGTTATATCAGAGGAACAGATTAGAGTAAAAAAATTTTTCTTTTGCTTTATGTCTTCAAGGCCATTATATCGGCCTTTTCGGGTCTAAATGGTTAAGGAATAATAATAATAATTCCTCATATTAATAAATTTAATTGATAGAAAAAAAAATATTAAAAAATACTCCCATCTTTTATCTTTTTCTATTTGTCTTATCATTTTTCTTAAGGTGGATGCACACAATATTGTGCCATGTTGGATTACCTCCCCTAAACAAGAATATGGCGCCCGTACAATCAGAAATAAAATTCACAGTCAATTGTGTAATTTTCTAACCGAATTCCCTCCAGTTATTGTTCATCCCCACAAAGCAAAAGAAAACGCTGAAGTAAGTATGGCAATAATATAAGTAAATTCATAAAATGACAAAAAATTGCAAGAAGGTCAATTTGTTTAGAAAAATTAACAGATCTCTAATTATGAAAAATAAATTATAGAAATTCTAATTCTGTGAATTTTATATTTAAAGGCAAGAAAAAAAACGACCTTATTTTTGTATATTTTTTACTGAAATGTTTTGTTTTTTTAATGTTAGAAGAGAATACAGAGAGAGAAATAATTGCAGAACACGGGAAGCTAGCTTTAGGAAACTTCATTCAAAAAATAATTCAGGCAGAATAACAATGAGTGGTAAATCGCCAAGAATATATATACAAGCATAGAAAAGGGGAATAACTCTGGACACCTTAGCAGATGAGAACGTCTACTGCCGTTTTACCACATTCTCTACTGCCATGGAAAGTCCAGTACCGTTAGTTACCAAGGTCGAAACAATTCAAACTGAAATTAAAAGAAGGAAAGTTCAAAGTAAATAATTATCAGCTAGGTTCTGCAGCAGTTGTCAAACTCTAGAAGAATGTCAAAGATCTGCAAGTAGTGACTTAGTGCCTCATTTCATTATATTATTGAGATTGAGAACCCTAAAAAATTGCTATTTCATGCTAGAAATCAGATTTCTTAGACTTTTTATTGACCAAAAAAATCTTTTGATTTTACATTATAATGAAATTTAAAAAAAAATTTTTTTTTTCTCTTCCACTAAAATAGCCAACTGATTGGGTGTCAGCCCGGAAGCAACTAAAAATGGACTCTTCCGTGGAGCCTGTTGATTGGGCAGTCCCAGGGGAAAAGGCTGGATTAAAAACCTTGGAAAGTTTTTGCAATTTACGATTGAAGAATTTTTCTACTGAAAGAAATGATCCAACAAAATCAAGTCTCAGTAATCTTTCTCCTTGGTTACATTTTGGTATGGAAATTTCATTCATATTTAATTATAAAAAAAAAACATTTAAAAATAAAGAAAAGATTTTGAAAAAAAAATTTAATTCGCTTAAAAGTTCGAATATTTTGAATCAATATCGTCTATTCTGTTGGTTCTTAAAATTAAATCGTAAAATAAAATATATATATATATATTTTTTTTTTTTTTTAATTAACTTTAATTTTTGAATTTTTATCTTTGGTGCTAACGTTTTGTTTTTGTTTGTTTTTAACTTGGTTATCTCCCTTACATATTTTAGTAATCATTACCTCCCTTGAATTTCTATTTTTTTTTTATCCTTAATTAAAAAACCAAGTTTTCTTAAACCAGTGATTTTTAAACGTTTTTTATTTTGCCACTGCTCCCTTCACCGCTGGACGAAAATGCCAGTGCCCCCCTCTTCCGCCCCCTTTTCCAACGAATGCAATAACGATAGTAGAATAAGGAGAATAAATGGTAGAATTTGCAGTGACAAAGGAATGCTTAATCGTTCCGTTTTTTCCAGCCTTTCTACCAACACCAATTGAACATTTTACTGTTTGTTGCTCCAAGACCCCTTCATGATTTTTAACCCTCCTCATCTGAGTAATTAACCTGCTAGCACCCTCTTGAAAGTTCTTATCACCACCACCACCACCCTTTTTTTTTTTTTGAATTTCTTTTTCTCAATATTTCCTTTTTTTTTTCTTTGAATGCATTGGAATCGGAATTTCTGAGAAGAAAAGACGCCAATGTCCAAAGCATTACCACCCTCTTTGAAAAACCCGTCTTAAATGTACACTTTTTTTCTTTTCCAGGTCAAATTTCATCACAAAGGTGTATCTTGATGGTGAAGAAGTTGGGCAAGTCCCACAAGGCCAGTGTGGATGCGTTTATTGAAGAGGCGGTTGTGAGAAGTGAACTTGCAGATAACTTTTGTTATTATCAAAAGAATTATGATAATCTTGAAGGTATGTTGTAAGGAGGGAATAAGTCTGTTTACTGATTGAAAAATATATGCACACACACACACACACTATAGATATTGTTATCCTGGAGAAAAACACATGAACGCACTAAGGGAAATATTTATGTTTATGTTTAAAAAATCAACTCTTTCCTAAACATTAATTTATATTAATAAATTTATATAATAAATATATACATGTGTATATATAATTAGCAGTTGATTATTTAAACATTTTTTATTAGACGAGTGAAGTGTCTTTTGTATAAATTCTAAGAAGTGAATAAGTCTGTTTACAGATTGCAAAATTCATACACCTACCCACACACAAACTCACTATATTATATTTACTATCCAAGTTTGGCACGAGGCCATTTTTACGTGCTCTTATCCGGGCTTTTTACATTTGGTGTTACCCTTTACCTGGATGAGCTGCTCTCCCGAGTTAACGAGCCCCATCTGCCCGAGGCTGCTAGAGTGAAAGTAATGATTTTGACTGGGATTTGAACTTGCGTAGTATGATTCGAGAGCCTGAGCTTTTACCACCTTTGCTGTCCCTCACTATATATATGTGTGTGTGTGTTTATTATATTTATTAGTATGTTTAGGAAGCACTTGATTATTTAAACATTCTTGATTAAACAAGATAAATGTCTTTATTGTGTCCAAAAAGTCACTTGAAGCCTAAAGATTTTTCAACAAGATTTCAGTATGCAGTTCAAATGCAAGAACTTATTTGAAAAGATCCTATTTTTCTGCAAAAGTTGATTATGTTAGATGAAACTCATTTTCATTTAAATTGATTTGTTAAACAAAATTAGAGATTTTGGTGCTCTGAAAATACAAAAGTAATTCTTCATTACTTCACTGAGATAAAATAGCAAGAAACAAAAGTTAAAACATTAAAAAAAAAAGAAATGGATTAATCTGTGAATTTAAGAATTAAAAAGAAAATCTTTTTTGATTTTTATCAAAAAGTTGATTGTAAATAAAATCTGTTTGACAAAAAATGTTTGATTAATAAGAAAAAAAAAATGTTTTTTTTAAATTATTTGCATTTTATCCATTCAGCAAATTATTATATGTCAAGTGTCTATTCTGCAAATTATTATATATCCAGTGTCTATTCTGTAAAATATTATACACCCAGTGTCCATTCTGTAAAATATTATACACCCAGTGTCCATTCTGTAAAATATTATACACCCAGTGTCCATTCTGCAAAATATTATACACCCAGCGTCCATTCTGCAAAATATTATACACCCAGTGTCCATTCTGCAAAATATTATACACCCAGTGTCCATTCTGCAAATTACTATCATGTGTTCATTCTGTAAAATATTATATACCCAGTGTCCATCCGATAAAATATACATCCAGTATTCATTTCAAAGTTAAATTCTTTTTCTTAAGATTTATATGAAAACAATTTAATTTTAAAAATGTCTCCATTGTTTTTTGAAATCTTTTTGAAGGAGCGTACGACTGGGCAAAAAAAAGTTTGAAAGAACATGAAAATGATAAAAGAGAATATATTTACAGTCGAGAAGAGTTTGAAAAAGCTAAAACCCATGATCAGTTATGGAATGCTGCACAGGTATGACCCTATATACTTTTTATTTTATTTATACATGTGTATATTTATTATTTTTTTTTGGGGGGGTCAGATTCAACATTTTATTAAATTCATTTGAAAATATTTGCATTTTTTTTCTCTTTTATTTTTTTAATTTCCAGTTGTAACAAAACAAAATGTTTAGCCTTGATCCAAAACGTTTTTATTGATGTTTTTGCACTGTCAATTAAACATTGATATTAAAACAAGTTTATTATTATTTTCAAACAACCTAAGAGGGTTGATATGCTGCTTAAATAAACAATCCAATGAATATAATTATTTTGAATTTACTATTTTTTTTTTCTTTTTCTATCAAAAGAATACAAAAAATTTTTTTTTCTATTTTCCCTGAAAAGATCCAATTATTGACTGAAGGCAAAATGCATGGCTTTTTGCGTATGTATTGGGCCAAGAAGATTCTAGAATGGACACAAAGTCCAGCGGAAGGTCTTCAGACTGCCATTTATTTAAATGACCGTTACTCTTTGGATGGAATGGATTCTAATGGTTATGTTGGTAAGTTTGTTTTGTTTTTAATTTCTTTTTCTTAATATTTCCAATTTTCTTTGAATTAAAATCGGAATTTCTGAGAAGAAAAGACGTCAATGTCCAAAGGTGAAATTTTTTAACTTTTTTGCTTTTTTGAAAATTCCTGTTTTGGTTTTCATCAACCATGACACCCAGTTGTGTCTACATAGAAACATCAAAAACCTAAAAAGATGAGAACAAAAAGTCTGAATAATAAAGTTAGTTCCTAAATTACGATGCCTCATCTCAAAAATAACTATAACCATTAAATTTGCTGTCAAAAATTGTGAACAAAAATCTTCTACAATTGTCTTTAAAATTGACTTTTTTCAAAATATTACTTTGATTTGTTTAACAGCATTTCAACCTTTTTGTTCCTCTAAACTACCAATAATATGTGCTTGTCTCTCTTTTTCTAGGGTGTATGTGGTCGTGCTGTGGCATGCACGATCGTGCTTGGGGGGAGCGCAAGATCATTGGCAAAGTTCGTATTATGACGTTTTCAGGCTGTAAAAGAAAATTTGATGTCGAGGCTTTTGTCCAAAAATATTCTTCTGTCAAAAGAGATAAAAAAAAATAGTTTCATTCTGTTCTGTCCAATTTTATAATTTTTTTTATTTTGCTATTCAGAAATTTGATGCTAAGATCAACATTAACATAAATAAACACAAGTTAATGTTATTTGAAATATCAATTAAATTTTGGTAGAATAAAGAGAATGGTTTATTCGATTCCAGTTCAATATCAAATAAGTCCAATGTACTAATTTAATTTTAATTAAGACATTAAAATGAATTTTTTTTTACTTTTTAATGCTATGGAATCCTAAATATATTTTTAAATCTCATCAATCTGTCTCGAAAATTTTCTTATTTGGAGAATCTGCCAAAAAGTTTGTTTTTTTTTTTTTAAGTTTTGAAATTGAATCTTTTATATTTTCTGGTTTTTATTGCACAGATGACTTTATTTTTTTAATTGTTAATTTGATTTATCTCAGTATTATGTTTATTGAATTAACAATTAAAATATAATTGTTGTGCTTCGAGGTTCAAATGATAAAGAGGTTATTCTAACATTGAGTTCCTGAGTTCAATCCCTAGTTAAGTTTCTAATAATTTTTTCTAATAAGAATGAAATAGATCTACATGGAATCTATGAGAAGAAGGAAATTACTGTAAAAGTAATTCAAACTTACCAGAAAGGTAGCTTTTGAAATTTCTCATCCTATCGGTATAATGTTTCTATGGTAATCTTCAGGAAATACAACACTTAAAAGGTCAAATAATCAAATATATAAATCTTGGGGTCATCAGTAGAGAATGTGCACCGTTTCAGGGCATTCCTCTCTAATTTATTTAATCTAATCTACCAAATTACTTATAAGAGATAATTTATCAATAAAACATGCTTTATTAACTTATATGTTATAACACAGGCATTTATGTAAATGTTATTAGAAATTTTAAAGTATTTTTCTTTTTAAATTATTTTTTCCTGTCAATTTTAGCATCAAATTTTTTTGTCCCCTCCCCCCCAAAAAAATCATCCCAAAGTGAATTCTAAATTTGGAAAAAAAAAGATTGAATCAATTTGAAAATATCTTTTTTTTTAAATTTGGAAAATTCTTTTTGTAACTAATTTTTCCAAAATAAAGAATCTTTTTCGAAGTTCTCCAATAGTCTGGATATTTCTTTTTTTTTTCTTCAATCCTGGAATGGAGTTTAAATGGGCTTCATATGAAATACTATTCTTGTTTCACTGAGTAATGTTTTGGCTATTACGATTTTTGTGTGTGTGTGTGTGTTAAAAATCACCCCTCTTTTTTTTATTTTTATTTTTAAGACAAAAAAAAATCTGAATTTTAAAAACTGTCGAAAAAATCTATTTTTTGCCAATTGATAAGATGTCAATTCATGTCCTCATTGGAAGGAGTGAAAGTCTTAACTAACATGTCTTCTTGCAACCTTCCAACTATCGAACGTCCACAACATGGATTGAATGGATTTGCCAATTAATAAAATGTCAATTCACCCCCACAACATGGTGAATGGATTTATACAATTGTAGATTCTAACATTGAATTGAATAAATTGAACCTTGCAAGCCTGATTCAGAAACCAGTGAAGATAATGCAATCTTCAGTCATTCCTTTTTTTTATTAAATGCAAACTCACTTGATTTTCATGTCATTAAAATACCCTCACCTTAACCTAAGTTGAAATGTGTTGATTTACTATCGATTTAATGACTTATTCATCATCAAAGAAATATTTTTTTAGTTCTTAGCCAAATGCAGAAAGAAATAATAATCTATTTTATCAAAACGTTTTTTATTTTGGTTAAAAGTAATTTCATAGTCGTAAAATAACGAAAAGTTAAATGTATTTGGAAAAAAGAACATAGGTGGAGTCAGGAGTTATTTCCCTTTACCACGCCTTTGTGTAATCAGGAGTTAACTCCCTTGTAAGATTTTAAAATGATTTGATGAAAATCTATGACGATATTTTTACCTACCGAAATATCAATTTGTTTCATGCTTTATTTTGTCTCTTGTTTAGGGATTTAAAAAAAATAATATACTTTAAATAAAATTTAAGGATGAGATAAATGTTTTTGGAAACATATGTTTATAAATCAAAGATTATATTTCTGCAAATCTTAATTTAAAATTTTGACATTGAAACTTGTCTCCATTTTTTAAAAAATAAAACTTTATTTATATTCTTTTGAATCTGTTCTTTACTTTAGTTTGATTTGTATGCAAATTCTGTTTAAAACATCCATCTCTTCTTTCAATGAAATATTTAAAGGGAAGTTTGTTTTTTTACATTAAAACAAGTTTTTAGGTTATTCTAAATAAATCTCCAACATTTATACATTCTTTTTCTTGTTGTCACTTGATTTTTATGCATATAGTAAAAAATAATATACTTCACAGAGTGTATTTCGATTATATGTTGTAATGATAAAAAAATGTCTAACAAGTGAAAGAAAAAACTTGCTTGACTTCATACCGTAGATCTTTTAACAAAAAAAAATAAAATTGTTAATAATTACTAAAATAAATTTTATTAAGATATTTTCTACAGAATTTCTAAGTTGTTTAATGTTTGTTGTTTTCAGGCTGTATGTGGTCAGTGGGTGGCATTCATGATCAAGGCTGGGCAGAAAGACCCGTGTTTGGAAAAATCCGATACATGAATTTTAATGGTTGCAAACGTAAATTCAATGTTGATGCTTTCATTATGCGATACAAAGCCAAGAAATCTTCATAAATCGTCTTTAATCCTTTGAACCCTAACTTATCAAAATTACCAAGGAGTCACTCAGAGCCATTATATTAGAGCAATATTTTGGGATCAATGTTTTGGTATGTTTTCAGGGCCAATATATCAGCCCTTTAGGGTCTAAAGGGTTAATGTTTTAGAATTGAGTTTCAAGTCAATCTAAGAACCATTTTTATTTGCTTATCTTTAAACTTACCATTCTATCCTTAATTTTATTAAGGGTTACCAGATTTTGTTTTGAATGAATATCACATACAAAATTGTCGCTGATAAATAGTTTTTAATCTTATTTGGACTTTGTTTTCCATTTTTTTTCTAAGATGGCAACCATTTTGTTTTTGAAAAAAAAGGAACAAAAATTAAATGAAAAACGAAATAATTCTATTTAAAATCAACAAGAAAAACAGAGTAAACTTTTCTTTTTCTTTTTTTTTTTTTAAACAAAACCCATGACTTTTTTTTAACAAAAACTATTTGTCAATTTTAAATGTGACATTTGTTTAAAACCTTGAGACCCAAAACAGCACTAAAAATCACCGTTTTTAATAATGATTGTTAAGTTGATTGAGTAATTGTTTGGATTCACTGAGTTTTTCTTTTTTAAAAACCAAAAAAAAAACATTTTTTGCTTTTCTTATTGAAATTATCATTCTTGTTCTTAGCGTCATTTGAACTTTTGCTCTCATCTTTGTTAAATAATTCTTTATTGTTTCGGGTTTTTGTGATGGAGCAAAACAATTCATTTTTTAATCTTTTGGTTTTCTTTCTCATTTTCGTTATTTCAAAATTTGGCTTTGTTCAAATACTACTTGTCATCCACTTGGGCTGTAATTGAACCCTTTACCTGATCCACAGGGATATACCATTCGCATCCTGTTAGTTACAACTAAATGTTTAGTTACTACTCTCTGCAGTCTAGACTAAACCTGTTACCTGCAGTAGATTCTTAAGAAGAGTTGAAAATAAACCAATGCCTTTGTAATCCTATCAAAGCTTTTAAGACATAAAAGGTCACAAAAAAGATACTACGATACATTGGCTAAGACATATATATTTTTATATATACAGAGTGGGCCAAAAGTAGGTGCACAGTTATGAAAAGTAAAAAAAAAAAAAAAAAAAAAAAGACCCAAAGTAGGTTTATATTTGAATTGCAAGAATGTTATGTTTAAAATAATTTTAGAAACTATTTAATACCTTAACTGCTCAAAATGAGCTCCGCAACTGTATACCTACTTTTGTCTCACCTTTCAAAACTATATACCAGGTGGGTCGTAAATAGGTATACAATTGTAAAAAGTAAAAAATAAACCAAGAGTAGATTAATTTTAAAAATGCTAAAATAATCTTAGACAGAAACTGTTTAATTCCTTATCTTCTCAAAATGTCATCCTCCGCCAACATTGCAACATTCTTCCCATTATTATTGTATGTATTTTCTCTTCAGTATTTTTAGACTTTCAATACTTTTTTTCATTTTCTTTGCTCTTCATTTCAATTATTTGCCTTTTTAATAAAATAAATTCATAAAATAAATTATTTAAATAAACTTAAAAACCAAGCTTATTTATAAGCAACAAGTAAAACAAAAACACATTTATAAAGCATTTAAAAAAGTTTTTTTTTATAAAGAAGCTTATAAAAAAAAAAGTTTGATATATGTAAACCTATTTTTGGCCCAGCATGTTTAAATGTGTCAAGAACAAAGGTCTCAACATTTCTAATAATATTAATCTTAGAAATTCAAACTGAAATTTTATTCCTAGGAACACCAATTCTCTTGTAAAACAGCTCAAAAGTATTGAAATAAAGACTATAATATTAATAATTGCCTGTCCATAAGTTGAGTATCTTTATGAACTCTTTTTAATCCTCCCCACCCTTTTATACATAAAACATTTTTCTTTTTTATAACAAATCTTTCCTCCTCATTTATTACGACTCAATTGTGACTTGTACAATAAGAACCAACTTGTGTTTCATTTAAAAACAATAAAGTTTTTTATTTCTTTTTTATTTTATTCAAATCTTTTGCATTATTTTTGCTCTAATCACTAGTGTTATCAGATATGTACACAGAGATCAGACAATTCAATTAAATACAGAGGGTAAATTTAACCCAACCAATCAGAGAGACTGCTCAATATGCAAGTTAGAATTAACTTCATTTACAACCTGTTGTGTTATTTTGGTCTAATGACTGATGTTATTATTAGATATGAACACAGAGATTAGATGATTACATTAAATACAGAGGATAAACTTAACCTGATCATTCACAGAGCAGAATGAAAGCAATTTTTCTATATAACAACTCTAACTTTACCAAGACCTGGACTAGATGTGACTATTGATATAACTATACAGCTGTTACTTCTATTTTTACCCCTGATGATGCTACTGCTATTAAGTGCTACTTAGTAATACCATTACTGGGTTTTAATACTGTTATTTTGGATAAATGACCTACAACTGATTTTATTTTACTGAGGTTCAGCCTTTTTACCAAAGACATTGGCGCAGGAACAGAGGGTGAATTTACTACTAATTATATTTGGGATAACTTACTACTACAACTGATTACATTTTACTGAGGTTCAGCCCTTTTATACCAAAGGCATTGGCACAGGACGGAAGAATTTCAATTGACACAAAAGACAAGAATAATCTTTATAAAAGCATATTATCTAGGCCCTACTAATAAGTAAAGAATTAAAAGAAATGCTAAAATCACAAAATAATCAAGTGTGTATAGCAAGAATAATCTTTAATAAAAGCATATTGTCACAGCCCTAATCATGTCATTACTTAATTTTAAAAAAAACGCAGAAAAAAATTCTATTTTTATCCAAACAGTGAAACTCAATGAAAAAGACTTTTTTTTTACAATTCATTTTTTCTTTCTTTCTTGTTCGTCTTCGGCAAAAAAAAAAACAAAATCATTTTTTATCTTTTAAACAAATTTACAACAAAAATAAAAAGACATTGGAGCAGTGCCGTGCACAGCCACCTTGCGACCCCGTCATAGAATGCATCTTGCGGCTCTCTTTCCCCATAAAAGGTAAGTTGCGCTCCCCCTCCAACATACAGGAACCTCAATCAAAGACCATATATCATATTTACTTGGTGAGCACCGACCCATGTTTGGCACAAGGCAATTTTTACGTGCTCTTACCCGGGCTCTTTACATTCTTCACCTAAATGAGCTGCTCTCCCGAGTTAATGAGCCCCGTCTGCCCGGGGCAGCTAAAGGAAAATGCAATGGTTTTGACTGGGATTTTAACTCGCGTACTACAATTCCAAAGCCCGAGCTTTTACCAATGCTCCACTGTCGCTGCCCAAAGACCATATATACATATACAAATATATATATATCAACAGAAAGAGATAGATTGATTGATGTATATTTCAAGTGTGATAATGATTTTCTAGTTAATTCAAATAATTTAAATTACTAAAGATCTGTGGAGCCAAGTAGCCTTGTGGCCCCTAGAGAGCTTGCGGCCCTCCTGCAATTGTAGGGGTCCTAAGCATAGCTCTGCATTTGAGCATTTAAGGCCTATTATTTATGTTTTTCTTAGTCAAGATGCAATAAAATAAATTCCAGTCATAAAATTCCTCACATGCCATGAACTAAAATAAAAAAAACAAGCCACGCGTGCGTGGCCCCCCTCTGTGTGCGAGTCAATTTATCACACTTAGCTCTAAAAGTCCCCGAGGGACGCAAAACAGATTTTTCCCGTGGTAAACACTATTCAATTTGTGAAATGAATAATACCCTCCACATTTTGGCCAAGTTTCAGAAAAATTGAACGGATGGATCAAAAGTTATAGGCCGGAAAAGGTTATTTTTGGCTGTTTTGGGGCATTTTTACCCCCTGGGGGGGGGGCTAACGAGATTTTTTTTTCAAAAATCGGAGAATGTCACTTTCGAACCTGACCGAAGTTACAACTTCATGCAAAATTTAAGAAAAATTGAACGGATGGTTGCTGAGAAAAACGCGAACGAACGAACGAACATGCCTCAAAACATAGGTTTCCCTCATTAAATATCGGGGTACCAAAAAGAAATGAATTTTTCTATTTTGTTAAACTAAGAAAATCTAACTTACCTGAGCAAGTCCATCATGGCTTCCAGTAAGAAGTAGATTGGCTCCAAAATTGGTTTAATCCTTAGAACCCTGACTTAGCTAAACGGCCAATTAGTCACTCAGATGTGTTCTATTACACGACTATATTGGGGCGGAAACATTGGTATATCCTTTTTTTGCCTTAGATCATAAGGGCCGATATATCGGCCTTTTAGGGTCAAGACAGAAAACTTCTACAGTAAAACTCCTGATATCCAAACCTGAACGGAATTAATCTTTTGATCTCTGATTTATCAAAATTACCAAGCAGTCACTCAGAGATGTTATATTAGAGGAACATATTAAATCCAAAATATTAGTGGGTCTTTTTTGCCTTATGTTGTAGGGGCCTATATATCGGCCTCTTAGGGTCCAAAGGCTTAAAAATTCCCAAGTCTGCATGGACGAAAAAAATTTAGAAAAATAATCTTTAAATATAAATCCCAGTTTTTTCTTTTTCTTTTTTTTCTTTTTTTAAGAATTAGGCAAAAAAAATGAGACTGTCTGATTTTAAATAAAAGGGTGATAGAACAGAGTTTGAAATAGTTTTGGCGGGAAGATAAGGTCATGTGACCGGAATAGATGAATCTACGGAATCCCTCAACGGTCTAAATTTACCGATGGCAAATTAGAGGCGAGATTT